>CANJKZ010000241.1:0-81115 GCA_947471745.1 Closterium sp. Naga37s-1
AGAGCTAGTTGGCTGCCTCATGTACCTGAGGACGTGCACTCGTCCTGACCTAGCATACCCTCTTGGCCTTCTGGCCCGCTACGTGGCTCCTGGCAGGCACTGAAAGGTGCACTGGGATGCTGCAAAGAGGGTATTGCGCTGCTTGTGCTACATCGGGCATGGGGCTCGTGCTTGGAGGGGAGGAGCTCAGTTGTTCTCACTGGCACTGGGCACTCAGACGCTTCTTGGGTTGACGACCAGGCTACTCAGCGGTCGTCACAGGGTTACACCTTCAGCCTTGGCTCTGGCTCAGTTTCCTGGCATTCTACACGTTCGTCTTTAGTTCTCAGCTCCAGTTGTGAGGCTGAGATCTACGCCACAGCCATAGCTGCACAGGAGTTACGCTGGCTCACCTACCTGCTGACCGACCTGGGAGAGCGGCCTCGTTCTCCTCCAGTGCTCTACGTCGACAACAAGGCTGCCATTGCCTTGTGTGAGGAGCACAGACTGGAGCACAGAACGAAGCACATCGCTCTACGTTACTTCCTGGCTCGAGAGTTGCAGCAGCGTGGTCAGCTTCGTCTGCGTTACGTGGCCACTCAGGCCAACACTGCTGATATATTCACCAAGGCACTTCAGTCTGGTGATCATCAGCGTTTCTGCACTTTGCTAGGGCTTGTCCCCACTTTTCCTCACTTGCTGTAGGCTTTGCTTGTACTATGATCTATATATATATACCTGCATGTTTGCACTGCTAGATATAGATCACTGTGCTGTTTGTGTTGCATATATGCCTCTGCATGTGAACTGGCCTTGTGGCCCTTTGCCTGTGCTCAGAGTGTGTGGTGACTTTGTGATCCACCCTGAGCTTGCTTTGCCCTTCTTGACTGGTCTTGTGACCCCCCTTTGCTCTCCCCCACTTTGCCTATGGGGGTGTGTCAAACATTATATATGTTATAGTTCTGTAGGCTATAGTGGGTTTAGCCTTAGGGGGTACACAATTCTAGGTTTTCCTACTTGTACTCTCAATCTTCCTAGTTCAATCACTCCTTCTCATTCTAACACTAACATCTGTACCCCCTAAGACAAACCTCACTACATGCTACAACATTTGACAGTGGGGGAAGGGAACACGGGAGATCTGAGACCAGGAGACGCAAGAGCATGCTGCGGAGGCACGGCAAGGAGGAGTGACCAAGATGGTGGTGCCAGCGGAGGGAGGGGTGAGTGAGTACCAGACACGAGCAAGACGCAGCTACCTGACCTGGCGCAGCCACCCGAGCAGACTCAGTGTGCATTCTGTATAAGCCAGACCTAGTCCAAGTGAACAAGGCGAGTTGGTCACCAGTCACCGAGTCCGTACAAGTTGCCATGAGCACGCCCCCAGGAGTAGAGGTAGTGACCAACTGATCCTGGAGGACAGCTGTGCTCACCAATTTCGTAGCGGACGAGGGGCGGTGGAGAAGTTGGTTGTAGGTCTTGAATGACTAATGAGCGACAAGATGCTGTCAATCGGAGGCGTGAATATGCAAAACCGGGAAGTAGAGGAGAGGGGAGGGGAGTGGATAGAAAAGGGTTTGAGAAGAGGGTAGTGGAGGAAAGGGGAGTCGAAAAGAGGGTAGTGGAAGAGAGGGGAGTGGAAAAGAGGGGAGTGGGAAAGAGGGGAGTGGGAAAGAGGGGAGTGGAAAAGAGGAGAGTGGAAAAGAGGGAAGTGGAAAAGAGGTGTGGAAAAAAGGGGTGTGGAGGGAGTGGATGAGATAGTAGGGAAGGAGAATGGAGTGGAGATGAGGTGAGAATTGAGAAAGAAAGGGCGAGGACAAGAGTGTGAGTGAGCTTGAGATACGGGAAACAAGAGTTTAGTAGAGTGATGATAACATCAAGCTTGAAGATGCCCGTGTTCACACACCCACATACATGAAGATGCACACACATACATGCACGAACGCATGAATGCACGCACCCCCCACCCCCCCTACCCCCCCACACACACACACGCACATACACACATGCGCATACACGCAAACACGCAAATACACGCTCGCGCACACACATACGCACACACACGCACACACACACACGCACACATACACATATATACACATATATTCACACATACACACGCACGCATACACACACACACATATACACAAACACAAACACAAACATATACGCACACACACATACACACACACACGCACCCACACATACATACACATACATATACACACACACACACATACACACACACACATACACACACACGTCCGCGCACGCGTCCGCGCACGCATGCACACATTTTTTTTATTTTTTATTTTTTGATGCATTTCACTACGCATGCACACATACAAGCACCCACCCTTTAACACGGGACAAAGCAGCACGCACCATCACTCTGGCTCAGTCACACTGCCATTTTCAGATCCTTCCGCGTTTCCGCTTTCAGTTCTCCACGCCACAGCCCACTCCTCTGCCGTCGGAACACTCCCTCTAAGAACCACCTTCGGATGAGTCCGTAGAGCCGAATGGTTCGTATCCAGAGCTTGTGGGTTGCCTCATGTACCTGATGACTTGCACTTGACCTGATCTCTCAGCATCCTGGCGCGCTACGTTGCACCCAGGAGACACCGCCATGAGCACTGGCGGGCTGCTACGAGGGTGCTGCGCTCCTTGGCCAGTACATTAGGCATGGGGCTTGTGTTTGGAGGACGGGGTTGAGTTGTGCTCACCCGGCATTCAGACGCTTCTTGGGCTGATGACCAGTCGACTCAGTGATTATCACAGGGTTACACTTTCAGTCTCGGCACTGGTTCTGTCTCATGGGGGTCCACTCTCTCGTCTTCTATTTTTAGCTCTAGGTGTGAGGCCGAGATCTACGCTGGGGCTACTGTTGCGCAGGAGCTGGCTAGCTTACTTGCTGATCGACCTGGGTGAGCAGCCTTGTTCTCCTCTAGTTCTGTAAGTCGACAACAATGCCATGATTGCCTTGTGTAGGGAGCAAGCATTGGAGCACACAACAAAGCACATTGCTCTTCGTTACTTTCTCGCACGAGAGTTACAGCAGTGTGGCCAGGTTCGCCTTGCTTACGCAGCCTCGCAGTCCAATACTGCTGATATCTTCACCAAGGCCTTAGGGTCTGGTGATCATCCCCGTTTCTGCACTACTCTAGGCCTTGTGCATATTCTGCCTCAATTACTTGTCTCTTGACTTTGACTTGTACTTGTTGGAAACATGTAGTTTGCACTTCTGATGTGTCGAAGCATTTAAGCATAAGCGAGGCAGAATATAGTGAAGCAACAGCGAGTCAACCGAAGAGGTCGACAAAAATGTAACAGCAAGAAGGTTAAGCGAAGGTCAAAGGTCAGCGACCTTTGACTCACCGAAAGGCAGCGCAACAGCAAGGACAAACAACTGACTCGCTACTGAGCAGTTGCCCGAGTCGCAGCTATATCGAATCGCAACAGCAACAGTTAGTTATATATTTTCATATTCCTTTGTAATCGTATAAAGACTTGTATTGCTTTGCTATTATCAAACTATCTTGCTCTCACACACTAGTGCAAGGTGGTTCAACCAGTTCACTACAACGCTTCCGCAATTACATCGTCATCTCGAGTCTTAGCCTTGAAACGATCCTAAGGGCATTCTCAGCCCAACATGGTATGAGAGCAAACAGGGCAAGACTCAACTCTGTTCAACTTCCTACAACAACTCAAGACATGGCAACACAGAAGGAGAGAAGTTATTCTAAGTCCAGCCTCTGGACTGCAGACAGAGGGAGGTATGGCGACAAGACCAACTGCTGAATCTACTGAAACTTCTGCGAACCAAACAACTGGCTTCGACCCAAACGTGAAGGAGAAATTCTTCTCCTTCATGTCGTTTTACGAACAGCACCAGCTGAGAAACTTAGAACGAGAATGAATGACTAAGGAATGAAAGTGATACAAATATGAAACCCTAGAATTGTGTACCCCTTAGTGTCTAACCCGCTACAGCCTACACAGGCTATATCATATAAGTTTGACACACCCCCATAGGCAAAGTGGGGGAGAACAAGGGGTCACAAGACCAGTCAAGCAAAGCAAGGCAAAGCAAGCTCAGGGTGGATGACAACGTCACCACACATTCTGAGCACAAGTCAAGGCCACAAGGCCAGTTCACATGCATGATTACATATATATAACGCTAAACAAGCAAGAGCAGGTATATATATGTGTAACAGTACAAGTAAGGTCAAGAAGTGAGCAAGTGAGGCAAGGTAGGCACAAGACCTAACAGAGTACAGAAGCGCTGATGATCACAAGGCGCGAGTGCCTTGGTGAAGATATCAGCAGTGTTGGCCTCAGAGGCCACGTAAGCAAGGCGCAGCTGACCGCGCTGCTGCAGCTCACGAGCAAGAAAGTAGCGAAGAGCGATGTGCTTCGTTCTGTGCTCCAGTCTGTGCTCCCGACACAAGGCCAGCATGGCCTTGTTGTCTACGTACAGAACTGGAGGAGAACGAGGCGGCTCTCCCAGGTCAGTCAGCAGGTAGGTGAGCCAGCGTAGCTCCTGTGCAGCCATGGCCCCTGCGTAGATCTCAGCCTCACAACTGGAGCCGAGAACAGAAGACGAGCGGGTAGACCGCCACGAAACAGAGCCGGAACCAAGGCTGAAGGTGTAACCCTGTGACGACCGCTGCGTAGCCTGGTCGTCAGCCCAAGAAGCGTCTACGTGACCAGTGAGGACCACTGGACTCCGCCCTCCAAGCACTAGCCCCATGCCCGACGTACTGCACAAGTAGCGCAACACCCTCTTCGCTGCAGCCATGTGCTCTGGTCTGTGTCTCCCAGGAGCAACATAGCGTGCCAAAATGCTAAGAGGGTATGCAAGGTCAGGTCGAGTGCAGGTCATCAGGTACATGAGGCAGCCAACAAGCTCTGGGTACGGGCCACTCGACTCTACGGACTCATCCGAAGGCAGAGCTGAGAGCGAGTGGCGAGTAGACAGAGGAGTGGCCTGAGGCGAGGAGTACGTGAAGCCGAAGCGCTGAAGGACCTGCTGCACCATATGTGACTGAGTCAGGGTAATGGTGCGGTGTGCTCTGTCCCGGGTGATCTGCAAGCCAAGGTAGCTGCGCAGTTCACCTAGGTCTGTGCACGTGTGTCTCTTCTGCAGCTCGGACTTCACGTAGGCGAGTCCAGCAGTGTCAGCAGTGGCAAAGACCAAGTCGTCGACGTACACGAGGATGTAGAACGGCGGCAAAGAGGTGTCGGTGCGCAGAAACAGCGACGGGTCGGCAGTAGAAGGAGCAAACCCAAGAGCCGCAAGTGTAGTCCTCAGTGTGTCGTGCCACTCACGAGGTGCCTGGCGGAGACCGTAGACTGGCCGCCGGAGGCTCCACTGGGTGCCAGGAGGAAAAGTCCCAGTGAAGCCAGGTGGGCGGCGCAGCCAGATCTCCTCGTGCAGGCTGCCCTGCAAGAAAGCAGTGCTGAAGTCAAGAGAGTGAAGCTCGTAGTCACGGTGAGCGGCTATGTGCAGCAGTACCCGAAGAGTGGTCATCTTCGGGGTGGGAGAGAAGGTCTGAAAGTAGTCAACTCCCTGCCGCTGACTGAAGCCACGAGCCACGTAACGCGCCTTGAAGACAGGCGGAGAACCCGGCGGCCGCTTCACCCTGAAAATCCACATGCCACTGACGATGTTCGCCCCAGGCGGGGGAACCTCGTCAACGTAGGTGCCTGTGGACTTCCAGGAAGCCATCTCTGCGTCCATGGCTGCCTGCCACTGAGAGGAGTAGGGACCCTCTATCGCCTCCGCGTAAGAGCGCGGAGTCGGGATGTCTGGTGCATCCGAGTCTCCCTCAGGGGCAAGTAGCATGGACACGAGATGAGGTGAAGCAGCCGCAAGACACTGGAGGTCCTCCTGTCTGTCCTCAAGGACGTCCGTGCCAAGAGCACACTCACCCCCGACGGACGGAGGACAGACAGACGCAGACTCAGCAACAAGACTAGCAGCGTAGTCTAGACGACAGCGAGCAGCGAAGTCGACGAGCTCAGCAACTAGGGCAGACGCCGCAGTGGACTCAAAGGAAGAGTCAGTGACGAGAGTAGCAAGGAGACGCGCGACAGTAGGACTGGCAGCACGAAGGGAGTCTGACTCCGGGTCAGCAAGAGCAGGAAGAGAGGACTCAGGCGGAGAAGGCAAAGGGGCACGCAGAGGAGCAGTGGACGGACGCAGAGACATCCGGTGCGTGCCGGGGACGGGGGGAGGACGCTGACGCGAACCACCACCACCAGTGCGAGCAGCACGGACAGGCGACGCAGGACGAGATGCAGGCTCACGCCGCTCTGCAAGACCTCCAGTAGGACCAGTGTAGGGAGAAGGAGCAGGCAGAGGAGAGGTAGGCTGTAACTGTGACTCAAACCGGACAGGCGGTGGACACTCTAAGGGAGGAGCCGGACTAGTGGAGGGCGGAAGACCAAGAACCTGCTCAAGGAGCGGAACGAAGTACGGCCGCGGCCGTGCAGCACCCCCAGAACCAGCAGGAACAGCGCCAGCACCACGAACGGCAGCACCAGCTCCAGCAGCACCAACGCCAGCACCCTCAGAAGCACCAGCACCAGAAGGGACAGCACCAGCGCCAGCAGCACCCCCAGCTCCAGCAGCGCCAACTCCAGCACCCTCAGGGGCACCAGCACCAGAAGCACCCTCAGCGCCAACACCCCCAGCAGCTCCAGCTCCAGCCGGCCCACCAGAAGACGCAGTAGGTCCACCAGCTCCAGCACCAGACGCACCCGCAGGCCCAGCAGCTCCAGTACTCCCAGTACGAGCACCTCCGGGACCCGCGGCACCAGCACCCTCAGCAGCAGTAGAACCTCCAGCGCCCGCAGTGCCTCCAGCTCCAGCAGCACGCCTCCAGCGCCGGGCAAACCACTCACGCAGCTCCTGTGGAGAGAGGAGCTCCCGCCGGGACGAAGCACCCGAAGAACCTCCAGGCCCAGCACCGCCAGACGCCACACGAGCAGGTCCAGTACCCTAAGTCTCCGCACCCCCAGACGCAGCACCCCCAGGCTCAGAACCCCCAGGCGTAGCACCCCCAGGCTCAGCACCCCCAGGCGCAGTACCCCCAGAGTCAGCACCCCCAGGCTCAGCACCCCCAAAGTCAGCACCCCCAGACTCAGCACCCCCAGAGTCAGCACCCCCAGACCCAGCACCTGCAGGCTCAGCACCCCTAGCAACACCAGAGTCAACAGCTACCTCGACAGGGTCGACTGCGTCTACCTGAGACACACCTGAGGGGGCAGGACCCTGAGGGGGGAGGGGGTCTACCGGAGGGGGACCTGGCGTAAGGAAGAGCGGCGGGGGGGGGAGGGACGCAGTGCGGTAGGGGAAGAGACGATAGTAGGGAACCGACTCGTCAAACGTGACGTCCTGGGAGGACAGAACACGGCGCGAGGTGGGGTGGTAGAACTGCCAGCCCGGCGCGTCAGGGGGGAAGCCAAGGAAGACACAGGGAACAGCACGAGGGGACAGCTTGTCCGCAGACAAGTCGCGGACAAACGCCCGAGATCCCCAGACACGGAACGCAGACGCATCGCCAACCTTCCCCGTCCACCGCAAGGCAGGGGAGGTCTCCGGCATGGAGACCCGGGGCTGAAGGTTGATCTGATGCGCCGCGTACCGAACCGCAAACGGCCACAGAAAATGGGGGGCAGCCGCATGGACCATGGACGTACGAGCGACGTCCATGACCATGCCAATGCGGCGCTCAGCAATCCCATTTTGCTGCGGAGAGTCCGGAAGCGTGAAGGTCTGGCGGATGCCTCGTGCACGACAGAAGGCTCGCAGAAGGTCAGAGGAGAACTCTCCGCCTCTGTCAGAGTGCAGACGTAGAACAGGAAAGTCCGAGCCGAAACTCTCTCTGAGCTGGAGACGAGCTGCGCGGATCCAGGCGATCAACACCTCAGTGACCTCACCCTTGCTGCGCAAGGGGAAGACTGCGGTGTAACGCGAGTAGTCGTCAACCACCAGCAGGAAGTAACGCTCGTGACCCTGTCCACGGACGCGGGCTGGGCCCCACACGTCCATGTGAAGCGTCTGCAGCGGAGCCTCTGTCGGAGGAAACCCGGAGGAGTGAGGAGCAGCGCGCTGCCGCCCCTCGACGAAGGGAACGCAGGTGGGGGCAGGCCCCGGAGGAAGGGGAGGGAGGGACCGGGGGAGACCAGAGACAAGGACACGGGAGGCCATGCCTCGAAGGCGAGGCAGGGAGGGGTGACCAAGGAGGTGGTGCCAGAGGAGAGTATGGTGAGACAGGAGACGACACGAGCAGGGGGTGGACTCAGGACCAGACCTGGACGCCGCAGCAAACACCTGACCCGACGCGGCTACCTGAGCAGACTCAGCGACTGGAGGAGACTCAGTAGTCAGTGTGTACAGGCTCGACCCCGGCTGACGCGTAAACGTGGCCAAGTGAGGGCCCGTCCGAGCACAGGCACAGTCAGTCACTTGCCGACTCGCAGGAGTGAACTGGTGAACCCCTGCATCCTGGAGGTGAGCACCACTCACCAAGTTCGTAGAGAACGAGGGGAGATAAAGACCTGACAGGGTGCCAGAAGGGGCCGCCGAACACGGTAGGACAGTGGAGAAGTGGGCAAGGACAGGACCCCCAGAGGGGTCTGCCAGGGAGACTGCCACTGGCCGGCGAAGCGGCGTGAGCGTGGTGCAGTCTCGAAAGAAGGAGCGGGAAGCACCCGAGTCAAGGGTGAAGGTGTGGGTGGCCGGAGCCGACGCGGTACCTGAGAGCGCAGACTCATCAGTACCTGGGGCAGCTGACTCACTGGCACCTAGAGCAGCAGCCTCACCAGCACCTAGAGCAGGAGCCTCAATGCCCGGGTCAGTCACCCTCATCACTAATAGTCACAGCATACATGGCAGCAAGAATAGCATCATAATCAAGATCAAAGATCGCAACACCCGCCCTAAACAGCTCGCCCCAGCAAGGGATCTCAGTAGCGTCGGGGAACTGATGACGCCACGCGTCCGTCAGGCGGCCGAAGCAGCGCTGGGTGGAGTGCGGACCCCCACACTGCTCACCCGCTCGGTCGCCGGTGCGTAGAACGTAGGTACAGGGGCCAGCACCCCCACCCCGCTGACGAGCAGCGTACCACTCACGAAGCTGCTGGGGGGAAGGGGTCTCACGAGTGCGCTGCTGCTGCTGCTGCTGGCGCTGACCACCACCGGAGCCGACCCTCTGTGTAGAGCCACCCCGACCAGCTCCACCTCCGCCGCCGCTACCTCCACCACCGCCTCCACCTCCGCGACCTCCGCCCGCACCACCACCACCTCCGCCTCCTCCGCCTCCACTGCCGCCACTAGCGCCCCCACCCCCTCCACCACTCCCACCGCCACCCCCACCCTAGAGGAGCTGGTGCAGAACTCAGCAGGAAGCGCAGCGCGGTAGCGGGTGTCACTAGTGCGAAGGTGCGTAACGAGGTCAGCGACTGTGGGATTTGCGGCGAGGTCAGGGAAGAGGTACGGCAGGATGAGGCGGCTAAGAGCAGCAGTGGCAGGGGAAGAGTAGCGTGCAACTACAGCGTCGTACAAGGTCTTAGCACTCTTGTACTGGCTAAAATGCGCGCGCTCAGCGGTCGGTAAGTGGCGGCGCACAGCAAGGCGGGCAGCAGCATCGCGCGTGGCCCACTGTGAGCGAACAGTGGCGTCAGCATCAGCAGCAGGGGCAGGAGAGGCACCAGAAGTGAGGTCAAACAGGGAGAGACCGTCTGCCCTATCGCACTGTAGGAAAAGCTGCAGATCATCTACTTAGACCTCAAAGTCAACAGTCCGACCCTCAGCGTCAAAGGTGAGAATACTAAGGGTGGCCTTGGCAGCAATAGACAGGCAGTGAGTACAGTGGGGTAGGGCAGTGCAGTGGCAGAGGCGCTGCTCTTACCAGGCAAGTGAGGCGGTCCGGGGCAGGCCGGCAGGCGGCGGCGTCTCGGCTGCAGTGCGGCTCGGTGGCTCGGCGGCTCAGCGGCTCGGCGGCAAAGGCGGCTCGGCGGCTCGGTGGCTCGGCGGCAAAGGCGGCTCGGCGGCTCGGCAGCAAAGGCGCCTCGACAGCTCGGCGGCTCGGCGGCTCGGCGGCTCAGCGGCTCGGTGGCTCGGCGGCGCAGCGGCTCGGCAGGTCGGCGGCTCGGCGGCTCGGCGGCTCAGCGGCTCGGCAGCGAAGGTGGCTCGGCGGGGCCGTGAAGGGCGGCGTCGCTGCCGCGAAGGAGCGGCGACGGGGCCGCTGAAGGGCGGCGACGAGGCCGCCGAAAGGGGGGGCGGCGACGAGGCCGAGTAGGGGTGGCGACGGGGCCGTGGAAAGGGGCGGCGACGGGGCCGCTGAAGGGCGGCGACGGGGCCGCTGAAGGGCGGCGACGCGGCCGCTGAAAGGGCGGCGACGGGGCCGCGGAAAGGGGCGGCGACGGGGCCGCTGAAGGGCGGCGACGGGGCCGCTGAAGGGCGGCGACGGGGCCGCTTAAAGGGCGGCGACGGGGCCGCTGAAAAGGGCGGCGACGGGGCCGCTGAAAGGGGGAGGCGGCGACGGGGCCGCGGAAGAACGGTGACGGGGCCGCTAAGGGCGGCAACGAGGCCGGCAGAGGCGGCGACAGGGCTGCTAAGGGCGGCGCGACGGGCCGCTAAGGAGGGCGCGACGGGGCCGCTAAGGAGTGCGCGACGGGGCCGCTAAGGAGGGCGCGACGGGGCCGCTAAGGGCAGAACACTAGGCGCGCCTCGGGCAGGGGACAACGCGCGCCCCGGGCAGGAAAAAAAAAAAAAAAATCGATCGTGGTGGGCCCTAGGACAGTTCCCACTAGGGAACCTGCTCGATACCATGAGAAACTTAGAACGAGAATGAATGACTAAGGAATGAAAGTGATACAAATATGAAACCCTAGAATTGTATACCCCTTAGTGTCTAACCCGCTACAGCCTACACTGGCTATATCATATAAGTTTGACACCAGCAAGCAGCACCTGCGCAATCAAAGTCTTGACGTTACCCCCATGAGTCTTGACGGCTCATCCTTTGCGCGCAGAAATCAGCAGCAGCCTACCTTTGCACCGTATAAACCTCAGCGCGGGTCCATCAGCTTCATGCCAAACCAGCCACCACCAGGACAAGAGAAGACGCTGGATGCGCTTTAGATACAGTCGCAGTTTGCACACGTTCTAAAACTACAAACGTCAACATTGTTCGATGTCAAGGAATTGTATTCCTGGTCGTTCGAGTTCGAGCTGATGTTTGAGGGCGCTCAAATCCTTGGATTCTTCGACAATTCCCTGCCATACCCAACACACGGGACACATTATGACAAGCAGAAGTACACGTATCAGCGACTAATGGCGTACACCATACTCCTGCGAAACATGACGCCAAACGAGCAGCAGAACATCCGGTCTTATCGTGGATACGGCAACTCCGCCGAGCTCCCGTACAATCACTTGAAGAACATGTATCAGGCAACCAATAGTGGCGTTCGTCACTGTCCTCATCACGGGTCTCAGTCCTCAGTGGCGTTCCAACCGAGCCATCCTACGATCTCATGGAAGAATCTCCGAAGCAGCCCTGTGTGCCAAAATCCATGCTGAGCAACAAGATATGGATCTGCACGAAGAACGTCACAAGAAGAAGTCATCAGTATCGGAGTTTCTATTTCACACTCAACGGCGCAACTATAACAACCGACAACACGAACACCAGGCACGGATGTCAAACTTATATGCTATAGTCTTTCTAGGCTGTAGTGGGGTAGACAGTATGGGGTACAACTTTCTAGGGTTTCATATTTGTACCCAACTCATTTCCTAGTTCATCATTCATTCCTCATTACTTCACATGGTATAGAGCAGGTTCCCTAGTGGGAACTGTTCCTAGGGCCCACCACTGAAAATCGATTAATTTTTTTTTTCTGCCCGGAGAGCGAGTCGCTCCTGATCGAGGCGCGCCCTGTGTGCCGTCCTCCCCTTAGCGGCCCGTCGCGCCCTCTCACGGCCCCTCTCGCGGCCCCTCTCACGGCCCCTCTCACGGCCCCGTCGCCGCCCTCTCGCGGCCTCGTCGCCGCCCTCTAGCGGCCCCGTCGCCGCCCTCAGCGGCCCCGTCGCCGCCCTCAGCGGCCCCTTCGCCGCCCGCAGCGGCCCCGTCGCCGCCCTCAGCAGCCCCGTCGCCGCCCTTGCGGCCCCGTCGCCGCCCTTGTGGCCCCGTCGCTGCCCTGGCGGCCCCGTCGCCGCCCTCTCGCGGCCCCGTCGCCGCCCTCTCGCGGCCCCGTCGCCGCCCTCTCGCGGCGCACTTGGGGGTAAGCTGCCATAGAATCTTAACTCAATCACAATTATCTCACATAATTACCACACAAGGAAGTTAGAGTAGCAATTAACCAGGTAGGAGGGGATGAGGAGGACGAGAGGGAAGGTCCCAAGAGAGTCCCCAACCAAGGAAACCCCATGCCACACAATTCCCCTCTCTCTAGGCAACCCAACTTTGACCTTTGTCACTTTCCCAACCTCCACAATCCACCTCACCCAAGTTGGCCACACTTGCCAACCCAATTTGGTTTTTCCCAACCAATTGTCAGCATCTACAGTGATGGGGACGAATTTTCCAACCCCCAAAAGTCTGTACCCCTTATGGAGTCAACACCACAACTTCCCATAGTCACCACAACCAAACATCAAAAGCCTACGAACTTCCAACGTTCGTAACTTTCTTGTTCGTGCTCCGATTGAAGCGATACTTGGTTCGTCGGAAAGCTCTTGAGCAGAGGAGTCACTTCAGATATCTTCTCAAGTCAAATAACATTCACACACACTCAGAAAAACCAAACCACATCAAACACAAATTCTTGCACATGCTCACACCACGCATGCAACGCACGAACATGTGATGGGAGGCAGACAGTGATAGCATCACATAACAGAACAGACGAGAGCGTTAGCAAGAATTTGACAAACAACACTGACAGAAGCAGAAACAACAACGGCAGAAGCAGATACAACAACGGCAGAAGCAGAGCGAACACCGGCAGAAGTAGAGACAACACCTGCAGAAGCAGAGACAACACCAGCAGAAGCAGAGACAGCACCGGGAGAAGCAGAGACAACACCAATCTCTGGTCCCTCGATAGCACTAGTTCCGACCGACGACTTTCCACAGACTCCAGCCCAACAGCTAACCCCCACTCCATTCGAAATCCACAGAAGCGCCAACATCACCGCGAGCTTTTTCTCCAACTCCGATCTATACAAAAGATCACCTGGACATCCGGCTCACGAATTGTTATGGCATCAAAGGCTAGGGCACCCTAGCAACACAACACTGAACAACACGATAAGAGCAGGAGTGCTCGACAAAGACTCACTACTTCTTCCCGACGGCAGAGAACTTCAACGAGTCTGCGGAACATGCTTTACCTTCCCTGAAGCCGACTTACCCCACCTGCCATTCGTCTCTCACCACAACCCAAGCGCACCCGCATACGCACCACTAGAGAAAGTTTACAGCGACATTCTGTACGCTCGTGAAAGTGGACAGGGAGCGTACAACTACGTCATCACCTTCATCGACGCTGCCACCAGATACGTATGGCATCTTAACCTTCCGAATCGCGACATGGCCTTCGAAGCCTTCGTCGCATGGCTTCTAGTAGCAGAAACGGAATCAGGAGTGAAGCTGAAAAGCTTCCAATAAGACTAGGGAGGGGAATATCAGTCACAGAGGTTCAAGTAGTACTTGGCGGAGAGAGGCATCAAGCGACTCATCTCTCTTCCCTATGCTCACCAGCAGCAAGGCATGGCAGAAAGAATGAACAGGACCCTCCAGAACACCATGCGCAAGCTACTTCGTGGCATGCGGCTACCCAACCACCAGTGGCCCGAGGCAATGGACCATGCTGTGCTGCTGCACAATTTGCTCTCGTCATCATCGCTTCCGAACAACGCATCACCGCATCTGCTGTAGACAGGAAAATTGGGCAACACAAAAATGTTACGAGTTTTTGGCTGCATGGTACAATACCGACCACACACTACAAGAGCCGGAAGATTCTCACAACGCGCACAGTGGGGACTACACCTGGGCATAAAAAAACATTACAACGCGTGGAAAATTTTCGACGTCCACTCAAAGGAAACAGTAGCAGCATGTGACGTCATTTTCTACGAGTGACTCACCCTTCAAACGTACCTGGACAACCTGGCAGCAGATGGAGACCCCACGGGAGGATTTCGTGGTGACCGAGCCTTCGCTTCGGCAGCAGATGAAGCTGACTGGGACGAACAAAACGTGGATGGAGCATCTGAGGAAGCCGGACCTCTTCCTTACTGTTCCGTGCCCGTTCCGATGGACGACGACAACCCTTGCGAAAGTGTCAACGCCGAAGTCTTCTACCACTTCGCCGACAACGGTTACGTTACACCACAACCGGTCAACACAAACGATTCAGAACGCATAGGCCCCAACTTCTTACCTGACCCAGAAGCGGGAGACGAAGCAGTCTATCCCGAGGATCCAAATCTCCCCCGCTACACACAGAGTGGACTGCAGATCCTCGGACTCGTCTCCGCTGTCCACGAAGCATCACCGCCAAAGGATCCTGCCACGGTTCAGCAGGCTCTGGGGGGGGAGCACAAGGAGAATTGGCGAGAAGCCATGGACAGAGAGTTAAAGGCACTGGAAGAATGCAACACCTGGAAGATAGTACCCATTGGTGTGGCTCGAAACAAGACCATACTCACCAGAAAATGGTTATTCCGTGTAAAGACGAAAGCAGACGGAACGATCGATAAGTTCAAAACACGATGGGTTGTGCGCGGCTTTGATCAAGAACACCGGCGAGACTTCACCGAGACCTTTGCGCCGGTCAGCCGACACACCTCCGTACGGATCCTCCTCGCGATAGCCGCTATGAAGTGGAAAAAGCTTCGTCAGATCGACGTGGCCAACGCGTTCCTCTACGCTCCCGTCGACGCCGAAATCTTCGTCGAGCAACCACACGGGTCCGACACAGACCCTAATCAAGTCTGTCAGCTGTTGAAGTCCTTGTACGGCATCAAACAAGCACCGCGACTGTGGCAATAGTACCCGCACACCCGACTAATCCGCATCGGCTTCTGCCAAGTGCCACATGACCAGGGAATGTACCGACTCACTAAAGCCGCCGACTACATCCTACTCATCGTCAATGTAGACGACCTACTCTACATAGGCTCCACCGACGGCATCACGACCTGGTGTGAAGGGGAGCTGCAGCGGGATCTCACACTCACCGTTTCCTCTACAGTAACGCAGTATTTGGGACTCAACATACAAGACGGGGAAAATTCGATCTACCTCAGCACAGCAAAATACGCCGATACTATCACAAAACGCTTCGGACTAACCTCAGCCGCCATCTCCACGCCGTACCGCTACACCGCCGGAAATCACAAGGAAGCCTCCGCTCCGCTCGGATTCGCCGGCATACGCGACTACCGACGCAAACTGGGGTGCCTACTTTTTGCAGCCGTCACCTGCCGACCGGACCTGTCATACTCAGCAAGCCAACTCACCACCTATCTCAAGAAGCCCGAAGCAGAGCATATGGCAGAACTCGATCGCGCACTGCACTATCTCGTCAGCACACCAACGGTCGGCTTAAACTACCACAAAACAGGAGCCTCGACGCCTAAGCTAATCGGCTACGTGGATGCTGATCACGCTGGCGACTCCGATAACAGGCGATCACGCATCGGTTATATCTACCGACTCGAGCCTATCGGTCCTATCTCATGGCAGTCGAGCAAGCAAGAACTTATCGCTCTCTCCTCAGCTGAAGCAGAATACATCGCACTCTGCTCAGCCACCAAGGAAGGATTGTACCTTCGCGAACTACTAGAAGAAGCAAAGCTGGCCCAGTTACCCAGCTTCTCCCTCTTCTGCGACAACCAATCAGCAATTCGCATAGCGAACAAGAACGGGTTCACGAACCAAACGAAGCACATTGCCCTGCGATACTTCTTCGTGAAGGACGAGATCGAAAAGGGAAGACTCGAGCTATCCTACTGCCCTGCATCCGAGATGGCAGCAGATTACTTGACCAAGAAACTCGGAAAGCAGAAGTTCGGGTATTGCATGCTGCTGACTGGACAAGGTCACGTCACCAGCAACGACACTACAGAAGCGAAGGGGAGTGTTGGAAACATGTAGTTTGCGCTTCTGATGTGTCAAAGCATTAAAGCGTAAGCGAGGCAGACTACAGTGAAGCAACAGCGAGTCAACCGAAGAGGTTGACAAAAATGTAACAGGAAAAAGGTTAAGCGAAGGTCAACGATCAGCGACCTTTGACTTACCGAAAGGCAGCCGATAGCAAGGACAAACAACTGACTCGCTACTGAGCAGTTGCCCGAGTCGCAGCTGTATCGAATCGCAACAGCAACAGTTAGTTATGTCTTTTCATATTCCTTTGTAATCATATGAAGACTTGTATTACTTTGCTATCATCAATCTATCTTGGTCTCACACACTAGTGCAAGGTGGTTCAACCAGTTCACTGCAACGCTTCCGCAATTACATCGTCACCTCGAGCCTTAGCCTTGAAACAATCCTAAGGGCTTTCTCAGCCCAACAATACTTTGATACTGTATATATATTTATACGTATATGTAAGTGCATGCTTATAGCTCCTAGGTTGTGATCACTGTACTGGTTGTGCTTTTATAACAGTGCATGAGAACGGGCCTTGTTGCCGTTTGCTTGTGCTCGGATTGTGTGGTGGTCTTGTTGTCAAATTCCATTTGTATGCTTCTAGGCTATAGTGGGGCATACTCTACTAAGTACAACCCTTTAGGGTTTCATACTTGTACTCATCCTGCTGCTCTATGCTATCATTCCTGCCTGCTTATTTTAACATGGTATTAGAGCAGAATCGTTCCTAGGGCCCACCGAACATTCCGCCCTGCCTTAACCGTAAATTTTTCTTCCTACGCTGCCCCTGCAGCCGCGCTGCCCTTGCAGCCCGCGCGCTGCCCCTGCGACCGTGCTGCCCCTGCAGCCGTGCTCGCCCCTGCGACCGTGCTGCCCCTGCAGTCGTGCTCGCCCCTGCGACCGTGCTGCCCCTGCAGCCGTGCTCGCCCCTGCGACCGTGCTGCCCCTGCAGCCATGCTCCCCCCTGCGACCGTGCTGCCCCTGCAGCCGTGCTCGCCCCTGTGACCGTGCTGCCCCTGCAGCCGTGCTCGCCCCTGCGACCGTGCTGCCCCTGCAGCCGTGCTCGCCCCTGCGACCGTGCTGCCCCTGCAGCCGTGCCTGCCCCTGTGACCCACGCGCTGCCCCTGCAGCCCGTGCATTGCCCCTGCAGCCAGCGTGCCGCCCTGCCGAGCCGCGCGTCGGCCTTGCAGCCCGTTCGCGCTGCCCCTGCAGCCTGCGCGCCGCCCTGCCGAGCCGCGCGTCGCCTCTGCAGCCCGTGCGCACGGCCCCTGCAGCCCGCGCGTCGCCCTTGCAGCCCGCGCGCCGCCCCTGCAGCCCGTGCGACGCCCTGCCGAGCTGCGTGTCGCCCCTGCAGCCCATGCAAGCTGCCCCTGAGACCCGCGCGTCGCCCCTGCAGCCTCTGCACCGCCTCTGCAGCCCGTGTGTGCTGCCCCTGCAGCCCGCGCGCCGCCCTGCCGAGCCGCGCCGCCCAGCCCGAGCCGAGCCGCCCTACCTAACCCGAGCCGCCCTGCTACTACTACTGCTACTCCTGCTGCTCATTCTACTGCTGCTACTGGAGGAGGTACTGCTGGGAGTGGTGGAGGTGCGGCCGCCCAGCCCCACCGAACCACCCTGCTGCTGTTACTACTGCTGCTGCTGCTACTCGTACTACTACTGCTGCTGATGGAGGTGCTGCTGGGAGTGCAGGAGGTGCGGCCGCCCAGCCCCACCGAGCCGCCCTGCTGCTGCTACTACTGCTGCTGTTGCTGCTAATCGTTCTACTGCTGCTGCTGGTGGAGGTGCTACTGGGAGTGCTAGAGATGCTGCTGGTGCTGTAGGAGCTGGAGGTGCTGGACCTACTGCTGACCGTCACTGTCTGTCATGGCCACTATCGCGGCAGTTGCTGCGGCCAGGGGTGGACAGCAGCAGGCACTGCCTCTCCCAGACGACCCCACCCCTTAGCAGCTTCGTGAGTGGGTTTTTCAGCGAGGCAGTCCTGGTGGTGGAGGTTTTGGTTTTATGTGGCCTAAGCGACCTCGCGATTGTGCTTCTCAGCGATGCGTCCCTGGCTGTATAGAGGTTCCTGCTCTCGGTTCTAGTGAGTCTACTGCCGCTCCAGGTGCTAGTGAGTCTGCTGTCGCTCCAGGTGCTAGTGAGTCTGCTGTAGCTCTAGGTGCCCGTGAGTTTGCCGACGCTCTAGGTGCTAGTGCGTCTACTGCCACAGGTCCTGCCTCAGCTGAGGTCTTGCACACTTTCACGCTTGACTCAGGCGCGTCACGTTGCTTCTTTCGTGATTGCACCACAGTTACACCACTCACAGCACCTGTCCCAGTCTTACTGGCTGACCCCTCTGCGGGCCCTAAGGTTGCGAGAGCCTCCACGGTCCTCCCTTGTCCAGCAGTCCCCTCCGGTTCTCTGTCACGTCTCCACCTCCCCACGTTCTCGACGAACTTGGTGAGCAACGCTGCCATTCAGGATGTCTGGGTTGATACCTTTATTCCTGGAGGGCAGCGTGTGGCGATCTGTACGTGCTCCCGGGGACTGGCCGTCACCTGGCTACGTTCACTCGACAGCCTGGGTCTAGTGTGTACACACTGACCACAACGTCTGCACAGGTGGCTGAGTCAGTTCAAGTGGCTGCGTCGAGTCGGGCGTCTGCGTCGGGGCAGTTAGCTGCGTCTTGCTCGTGTCGAGTACTCACGCACGAGACTCAGCGCTGGCACCACCATCTTGGTCACCCCTCCTTGGCGCGTCTACGCAGCATGCACTCCCGTCTCCTTGTCTCTGGCCTACCCAGGACCCTGCCCCCCCTGCCGCGCTCGCTTGCCCCGCCGTGCCTTCCTTGCGTCGAGGGGCGGCAGCGCGCCGCTCCTCACTCCTCCAAGTTTCCTCCGACCACTGCTCCTCTGCAGACTCTTCACATGGATGTGTGGGGCCCGGCCCCCATCGGTGAAACGGACCGCGAGCACCACTTCCTGCTGGTTGTTGACGACTACACACGCTACACCACTGTCTTCCCCTTGCGGCGCAAGGCGGACGTCAGCGGTGTCTTGATCCCCTGGATCCGTGCTACTTGTCTCCAGCTGCACGAGCGGTTTGGGCAGGACTTCCCAGTCCTGCGTCTGCACTCTGACAGGGGCGGTGAGTTCTCCTCAGACCTCCTTGCGGGGTTCTGTCGAGACGAGGGCATCCGCCAGACGTTCACGCTTCCGGCCTCTCCTCAGCAGAATGGGATTGTTGAGCGTCGCATTGGCTTGATCATGGAGGTGGTCCGATACGCTGTGCATCAGCTCAACCTCTGGCCCCGTGTCTCTGTGCCAGAGACCTCGCCCACCCTCCGGTGGACGGGGAAGGCTGGTAATGCGTCAGCGTTTCGGGTCTGGGGCGCGCTCTCCCTTGTTCGGGTTCTGGAGGTGCTGTGCCTGGGGGTGCTGGTTCAGGGGGTGCTCCGACTGGGGGTGCTGGTTCTGGGGGTGCTGCGCCTGGGGGTGCTGACTCTGGGGGTGTTGCGAGTCCTCGTGACGGTGGCGTTGGGGGTGACCCTGTTGGAGGTCCTGGCGCTAGAGGTACTAGAGGTGCTTCTGGTGCTGGAGGTGCTAGAGCTACCTCTACTAGAGGTGCTGGAGCTGGACAGCCACCGCAGCCTGATCTACTTGAGACGCTCTCGCCGCAGGCGATTCGTGCGTGGGTCGTTCGGCGAGCCAGTCCTGGTGGTGGAGGGTACGGTCCTGCTGGTGCTGGAGCTACTAGTCCTGGAGGTGCTGCTGGTGCTGGAGGTCCTAGAGGTGCTGCTGGTGCTGGAGCTACTAGTCCTGGAGGTGCTACTGGTGCTGGAGGTACTGGAGCTGCTAGTATTGGAGGTACTGCTGGAGGTACTAGAGGTACTACTGGTGCTGGAGGTACTGGAGCTGCTAGGCCTGGAGGTACTGGGGGTGCTACTGGTGCTGGAGGTGCTTCTGGTGCTGGAGGTACTGGAGCTGCTGCTGGTGCTGGAGGTACTGGAACTGGAGGTACTGGAGCTGCTGGTGCTGGAGGTACTGCTGGTACTGGAGGTGCTGAGGGTCCTGGAGCTGCTGGCACTGGAGGTGCTGGTACTACTGGTGCTGGAGCTGCGGGAGTTGCTGGTCCTGGAGGTGCTCGTACTAGAGGTACTGGAGCTGCCAGAGCTGGTGGTGTTGCTCGTGCTGCAGGTGCTACTAGAGCTGCTGACCCTGGAGGTGCTGGTGCTGCTCGTGCTGAAGGCGCTGGAGCTGGAGGTGCTGGAGCTGCTGGTCCTGGAGGTGCTCGTACTAGAGGTGCTGGAGCTTCTGGAGCAGGTGGTACTGCTGGTGCTGGAGGTGCTGGAGGTGCTACTGGAGCTACTGGCACTGGAGGTGCTGGAGGTACTGCTAGTGCTGGAGGCACTGGAGCTGGAGCTGGAGGTACTGGAGGTGCTGGAGCTGTTGGTCCTGGAGGTACTCGTACTGGAGGTGCTACTGGAGCTGCTGGCACTGGAGGTGCTGGAGGCACTGCTGGTGCTAGAGGTGCTGGCGCTGCCGGAGCTAGTGGTGCTGGAGGTGCTGGTGCTACTAGTGCTGGAGGTGCTGCTAAGAGTACTGGTGGAGCTGCTCGTGCTGGAGGTACGGGGGCTGCTGGTGCTCTTCGCCACCTTCTTAGTCTTCCGCCAGGTGCTACTGACTTCTCTGCGGCAGGTACTACTCCTTCGTTACTGTTTCCACTGGCAGACCAGTCTCAGCCGCCGCTGCTACCGCACTCCCCACTTCCTACTCCTGCTCCTTACACTGCGGTGACACAGTTCCTGTCTAAGCGTCGAGAGCCTGAGACTCGTGCTTCTACCCCTGAGCGTCGAGAGCCTGAGTCTAGCTTTGACCTTGAGCCCGAGCCTAGAGCTGCTGTCCGTACTCGTGTTCCTCGTATTCGTCGTTAGCGTGCTCCGGCTATCCAAGGCACTCACGATATGACACCCCGTCCTTCCTGTTCCACAGCGTGTTATCCTGCCGTTACCTCCTGCGTCCTCTCTTCCTGACGTTGCTGACCCTCCGTATGACCTTGCTCGTGCATCCAGTCCGACTGTTACTCGCTTTCTTGCTACGGTGGTGACTGACCCTTCGTTCTCGTCTCCTGCTGCGTCTGCCTTAGTCGCTGAGCTCGTTGACTTTGCTGCTGTGTACCGCCTAGACTACCTTGTGAGTCTTGTTTCTGACCCTTTCCCTGCCTGTCCTCCGTTCGTCGGGGGTGAGACTGCCCTTGGCTATGACGTTATTGAGGACAGGCAGGAGGAGCTTGAGTGCCTTGCGGTCGTTGCACCCCATCTCGCGACCATGCTACTTGCCCCTGAGGGAGACCCGGATGCACTTGACATCCCCACCCCCGCTCTTACAGAGAGGCGATTTCGGGTGAGTACTCCTCTCGGTGGCAGACAGCCATGGACGCAGAGATGGCTTCCTGGAAGTCCACAGGCACCTACGTCGACGAGGTTCCCCCACCTGGGGCGAACATTGTCAGTGGCATGTGGATTTTCAGAGTGAAGCGGCCGCCGGGTTCTCTGCCTGCCTTCAAGGCACGTTACGTTGCTCGAGGCTTCAGTCACCGTGCAAGGGTCGACTTCTTTCAGACCTTCTCCCCTACCCCGAAAATGACCACTCTTCGGGTGTTGCTACACGTTGCAGCACAGCGTGACTACGAGCTGCACTCCCTCGACTTCTCGACAGCTTTCTTGCAGGGTAGCCTTCACGAGGCCATCTGGTTGCGCCGTCCAGAGGGCTTCACTGGGTCGTTTCCTGAGGGTACCCAGTGGAGCCTACGGCGACCAGTGTACGACTTGCGTCAGGCGCCCCGCGAGTGGCACGACACACTGAGGACGACACTTGCGGCTCTTGGGTTTGCTCCTTCGACTGCTGACCCGTCGCTGTATCTACGCACCGACACTACTCTGCCGGCGTTCTACATCCTTGTGTACGTCGACGTCTTGGTTATTGCTAGTGCTGACACTGAGGCACTGGCCCTAGTGAAGGCGGAGCTGCAGGAGAGACACACGTGTACTGACCTGGGTGAGCTGCGGAGCTATCTTGGCTTGCAGATCACCCGGGACAGAGCACGGCGCACCATCACCCTCACTCAGTCACACATGGTGCACCAGGTCCTTCAGCGCTTCGGCTTCACGTGGTCCTCGCCACAGCCCACTCCTCTGTCTACCGGCCACTCGCTCTCAGCTCCACATTCGGACGAGTCCGTAGAGCCAAGTGGTCCGTACCCAGAGCTTGTGGGCTGCCTCATGTACCTGATGACCTGCACACGACCTGACTCCGCGTACCCTCTCAGCCTCCTGGCTCGCTACGTGGCACCCGGTAGACACCGAAAGGTGCACTTTGATGTTGCGAAGAGGGTACTCGTTACTTGTGCAGTACATCGGGCATGGGGCTCGTGCTTGGAGGACGGGTTTCAGTGGTACTCACAGGACACTCTGACGCTTCTGGGGCCGACGACCAGGCGACTCAGCATTCGTCACAGGGTTACACCTTCAGTCTTGGCTCTGGTTCTGTCTCGTGGAGGTCCACTCGTTCTTCTTCTGTGCTTGGTTCCAGCTGTGAGGCCGAGATCTACGCTGGGGCCATGGCTGCACAGGAGCTTCGCTGGCTGACCTACCTGCTGACCGACTTGGGGGAGCGGCCTCGTTCTCCTCCAGTTCTGTACGTCGACAACAAGGCAATGCTTGCCTTGTGTCGCGAGCAGAGACTGGAGCACAGAACGAAGCACATTGGTCTTCGCTACTTCCTTGCGCGTGAGTTGCAACAGCGTGGTCAGCTGCGCCTTGATTACGTGGCCTCTCGGGCCAACACTGCTGATGTTTTCACCAAGGCCCTTCGGTCTGGTGATCATCAGCGTTTCTGCACTGCTCTTGGGCTTGTGCCTATTTTGCCTCACCTGCTGGTTCCTTGACTTGCTCTTGTTGTACACTGATATATATCTTTATACCTGCTTGTTTACTCTTGCTAGGTTGTGATCAGTGTACTGCCTTGCTATTATAACTCTGCATGTGAATTGGCCTTGTGGCCGCTTGCTTGTGCTCAGATTGTGTGGTGTCCTTGAGATCCACCCTGAGCTTTGTTTTGCTTTGTTCTTTTGCTTGACTGGTCTTGTGACCGTTCGTTGTGTTTGCTATCCCCCACTTTGCCTATGGGGGTGTGTCAAATTCCATTTGTATGCTTCTATTGTTGTATGGGGCATACTCTAATGAGTACAGCCCTTTAGGGTTTCATACTTGTACTCATCCTGCTGCTCAATACAATCATTCCTGCCTGCATGTTTTAACACCTGTGACCGTTGTTGTTCTTGCTATCCTCCACTTTGCCTATGAGGGTGTGTCGAAACTCTATGTTTATAATTTGCTAGGCTATATTGGGGCTAGCCTTAGGGTGTACAACATTCCTAAGGTTTCATACCTGTACACCTGTTCCTTGGTCAAACTCCTTCCTGTTCAGTAGATTAATGTGGAAAGAGAGGAGAGTAGGGATCACGTGGAAAGGGAGTTAAGTGGGAAGCACGGAGAAAGCGTTTAACGTGGTAGCACATGCGAGGGAGGTAAGAAGAACGTGCGTTGAAGCCGAGGATGCTTATTACGGTACATCAGAGTCCTTTCCTCACTCCGTCGGCCCCGCCCCTTGTTCAGACCCTGTTGCGAGTGCACGAGAAGCGGAGGGATGGGCAAGTGACCAGTGAGTCAAGTGGAGTGAAGGGATGGGCAGGCAGACCAGGGGAAACATGCATAGCAGGCGAGAGAAGTCAGGAAGTTGTTCATTATGGGGCAAGATCTGGTGCTGCATGTTTTTCAGCATTTGAAAATATTCGGTCTTTAGATAAGATGAAGTAACAGAACATCCAACAACATGTTATAGTCACAATAGGCTTGAATGTGCCTAAAACGAAAGATAGAGAGCACAGACGGATTTCTGCACAGCGGCTTCAAACGTTGATAGCGTTCTGCTCACAGCTGCAAATGACCTGATTCAAATTGGATCTGGAGCGTCTTCACGTCGTCTACAATTAGCAATTTAGATTGCACGATTTGATAAAGCATTGACGACACAGCGTTGGTTTGAACGAACGGTACTATGGCAGCCACTATAGTCTTAGAACACAAGATAGGAAGAGTTACGAGTTGGGAATGACTCCCAGCTCCTACAGACCCCAAGAGCCGAGGTACAGTGATGTGGAACAGTGCCACACTGTCCCCAACCACGAAGGGTCTCGAAACTACCCTGCACTAGGGCCTACACCAAGTGAAATGTTACACTACACTAAGTAATGTAACTATCTTCAATATCTTGAGGTGTACCCTTTTTGGCGAGCTTCGAAATCACTTGAGGCTTGACACCAAGGCTCGGGCTCTTCATCACAAACTCATCCTTGAGTTCTTGATGGGTCTGCTGCACACACCTGCGACACGCCGAACGTTCGACACAGGACAAAATAGAAACCGCGCACGACAAAATAGAAACCGCGCGCGAGACACAAACGACCGCGTAACTCGCGTCTAGCGATAACTCGCTATTGACTCGACACACACACTCGACATCATGACTCAACATTCACACACAATTATAAGCATGAAATATATATATTATCCCATGCCCTCATACCATTCCATACACACACACATTCACGCACACGGACAACAAGCCGAGTGCAAACCGTAGGGTTGCACCAACAAACTCCCCCTCGGATTGTTGGCCTTAGGATATGTTGCTCTCTCAGTTCAGAGCCATCCCAGCCAGCTTGCAACACTTCCAATGCTGCTGCTCCACCAGCCTCTTGGTCATCATGTCAGCCGGCTGCCCCGTGGTCTTCACGTAGCGCAACTCAACTTCACCCGCAGTTACCATGCTCCTCGTCCAATGCCACTTCACCCTCATGTGCTTCGTGAGTCCATGCAACACAGGGTTCTTAGCAAGAGCAATGGCACCCTGGCTGTCACAGTACAGTGGGGTAGGTCCTTGCTGCTCCTCCCCCAATTCAGCCAACAAACGCCGCTGCCACACAATCTCCCGTACGGCACGGAAGAGTGCCATGTACTCGGACTCCACCGAGCTCAAAGCTTGGTCAACCTGCTTCTTGCTCTCCCAAGCAGTTGGGCCTCCACCAACACAGCATATGAAGCCTCCCACACTTGTCATGTCCTCTGGTTCTGATGCATATGAAGCATCCGAGTAGGCGGTGAGGAACAAACGCCCGGGTTCAACACCATCCGCGCCCTTTTGGCGCCTTTGTGCCGCCGCCGAGTATTGCAGCCCAACGGTCGGTGTTTGGCCAAGATACTTGGCCACCCTCATTCCAGATGCTACCTGCTCCTCATTAGGGCATTGCACAACCCTAGCCAGCTGCCCGGTAGCAAACGCGACGTCCGGTCGGGTGTTTACCGCCGCATATATGAGGCTGCCCACCAACGAGTGAAATCGGCGCCTCTCCTCTTCACCAACGCTCTCCTCCTCTGGTCCCTTCACACACTTGAACCCAGAGGGAAAGGGTGTAGCTACATGGCCTTCACTCTGCCCAAAGTTGGCAGCCAATGCCTCCAGGTACTTTCGTTGATGCACCCGCATGCACCGCTTCTCCACATCTCGTTCGATGTGGAGCCCAAGGTAGAAGCTCACGTCACCAAGGGCCTTGCACTTGAACTTGTCTTGAAGCTTCAGCATCACCTCCTTCACAAGGTCAGAAGAGGGTGAGAAAATGAGGATGTCATCCACATAAACCACCATGAAACTCCTCTGCTCCCCCTCGCCAAGCATGAACAAGGAGTGATCGGCCGTTGAGGGAGTGAAGCCGATCCCCTCCAACACTTCGCGCAGCTTCATGTACCATTGCCTAGGGGCCTGCTTCAGCCCATAGAGGGCCTTCTTCAGCTTCCACACTCTGCCACTACCATCATCAAACCCCTCTGGCTGCGCCATAAAAATCTCCTCCTCAAGGATGCCGTTAAGGAATGCCGTTACGATGTCCATTTGCTTTACTACCCATCCTTTGATGGCGGCTCCCGCGAATAGGGTTCGCAGCGTCGTCGGCTTCACCACAGGGGCAAACAGCTCCTTGAAGTCCACCTTCTCCTTCTGCTGGTACCCCTTGGCTACAAGCCTAGACTTGTAGCGCTCGATCTTGCCGTCGGCATCCGACTTGATTTTGAAGAGCCACTTGGACGTTATCGCCGTACGCCCCTCCGGTAGCTCCACCAATTCAAACGTGTCATTCTCCTCAATGCTCTTCAGCTCACTCTCCATGGCCTTCTTCCACTCCTCAGCATCACTACTCTCCAAAGCCTCCTTGAGAGTTGCTGGTTCTCCCGCCATCTCCACCGGAGAGAAGAACGCGAAGGCACACTCCTCGTAGTCACTCTCCTCGTCGTCTCCGACCATCATTGCCGCTCCGGCCAGGGCTGTCTTGCCCTGCTTTCCCGGCGCATCATAGGTCAGCCTATTAGGGGGTTGAACTCTCCTCTTCCCCCTTCCTTCCTCCTCAGCTGCAGGGACTTGAAGGCCTTGGCGTTGCTGCGGTGTGGCTCGAATCCGTGGAGCACTCGTAGTACGGGAAGGGAGTGACGGTGCACGCTCGCTCACTTGCTGCACCTCCTCCTCTTCTTCCTCTGCATCATTGGCCTCCTCTCCCCCATTCACAAGGGAGGATTGCCTTGTGGTTGTGCTGCCGCTGCTCAGCTCCAAAGGCAGCTCCACATGCTCCAAACCGGAACTCTTCACCTCCCCAAACCGCACGCCTATCTTCGCCTCATTCTCCGCCTTCCAATCCTTGTACATGAAGTTCTCCATGAACTTGCAGTCCCTGCTCACCAAGAACTTCTTGGTGAATGGGTCCCAAAGAAGCCATCCCTTGCTGTTTTGAGCCATGCCCAAGTGCACGGCCCACACCGCCTTGGCACCAAGCTTGTTGTGCCGAAGATGCTTAGGCACGAGCGCCATGCACATGCACCCGAACACCCGAAGCATATCCACCTTTGGCTTCCTTCCTAGCCACTCCACATAGGGCACCCATTTGTCTGCTTCCACATGAGTCAAGGCTCTGTTCTTGGCCACACACGCGCTCCGCACCGCATCAGGCCAGAAATAGTCGGGTAGCCCGGCTTCAATGAGCAACCCGCGTGCCGCCTCCGTGATTGTGCGGTTCGCTCGCTCGGCGATGCCGTTCATTGCAGGGGAGTATGGCATGGTGAGGGAGTGCCGAATACCATTCTTCTTCAGCCACAACCCAAACTCCTTGCTCAGGAACTCTCCCCCTCGATCGGTGCGGATTGACTTGACTAGACGGTCTTGTTGCCGCTCCACCATCGGGAACCAATCCGTCTTCAACGTTTCAGCCACGTCGCTCTTCTTGGCCAGCACGTACACCCAAGTCATGCGGGTGTAGCCGTCGACAATGGTGAGAAAATACTCAGCTCCAGCAGCTCCAAGCTTCAGGGGGCCCACCACGTCCATCACCACCTCATCAAGCGGTGCCTTTGCCGTTGCCTCCGAACTAGGGAACGGAAACCGGGTGAACTTGGCTTGAATGCACGTCGGGCAGCCAAGCACCTCATCGGGCTCCCCCTTCACACGTATGCCAGCAACCATCTCATTCTTCACTAGCTGCTGCGAGATGGGCAGGGCCACATGCCCCATGCGCCGATGCAAGGTGAGCCAATCACACTCCCCCGTAGCCGAAGTTGGATTGGAGAATGCCGCGCTCGCAATAGTGCCCCACATACTCTCTCCGTAGTCCTCCTCCGCTGCTGCCTCTGGGTTCTCCTCACCCTTTTGCTGCTCCTTGGTTGCTGCACCACTCTCCTTAGGTTCACTGAACTTGCTGGTCCCTCCAGGTTTGCTCTTCTTGAGCTCATTCTCCTTAGCACGACCGTTCGCGCCATCGTCGCTACCGACCGCTCCATCCTTGGTGCTGATGCTTGCTGCCACTTGCCTCTCCTTAGGCATAGGGACCACTGGGATCTGCCACATCTCGTTGTAGACATCCCTGTCCTCATGAAGGTCCCAAAGAATTCGATCGCCAAGCCTTGCGGTGTAGGTCTTGGCTCCCTTCGAGTTCGTGTCCATGCCGGCCTTTGCCAACCGCCGCACGGAAATCAGGTTTGCAGCAAGGCTGGGCACCCAAAGCACGTTCTTGAGGCCCACCATCTTCCCATCAGCACCCTTGAACATGGCCTTGCCCATGCCTTTCACCTCTGCTCGCTGCCCCAAAGCCGATGTGACATGCTTCACCGGTGACGGCTCGAGTTCGGTGAGCAAGTCCGGGCGAGGTGTCATGCTATAGGTAGCGCCACTATCAATCACCCAATAGTCCAGGGGGTGTAGGGTCACCTTCCCCACAGCTGCTGGCTCCTCAAAGCCTTCATCCTTCTCTGGACCAGCCGGTACTTGCGTCGACACGAAGTAGAATAGACCCGGGTATCGATCGTCGCTCGGGTCCTTGTCGTTGTCTCCGCTCTTCATGTTTGCAGCTCCGCCACCGCGACCGCCACGGCCTCCACGGCCTCGTCCTCTCCCTCCTCCTGCTCCTCTACCCTCTTGGCCTTGAGCAGGGGTCCAACCATCAGGGAGTTTGTAGCAGTCGCGCCACATGTGTCCGCTCTTGTGGCAATAGTGACACTCGCCGTCGAATCGGCCGCGACCGCGTCCGTAGCTCTTGTCGTCGCTGCCGTAACCGCCACTCCTGCGGCCTCCGCCGAAGTTGCTGCCACCAAACCTTCCTCCCCCTCGTCCTCTGCCTCTTCCTCGACCATATCCACGGCCGATGCTCGCTGCCCCAGCGCCATCCGCACTCGCCAACTCACGGCGGCGGAAATCCTCTTGAAGGATAGCTCGCTTCACGTCTTCAAGCGAGAGGCGGGGCAAGTCGCGATTAAGGTTGATGATGAGCGAGGACCATGACTCTGGGAGTAAGGCCAGCAACTTGGTCTTCTTTTGGAGCTCACTGTAGTTCAAATCAGCTCCCTCAAGCCGCGTCAACAAGTCGAAGAATTTCTGCACCCCTTCTTCAACCGCTTCGTCTTCTTCAATTCGTAGTGCCGCCATTTGCCGTTCCAACACCACCGCTACCGCCGCTGTTGCAGGAGCATGTACACCCTTGAGAGCAGCCCATGCCTTTGGTCCTTTCTCTGGTTCACGCTGGAATGGCTTGATGTGACGGATCTGACTGCTCCCCAACGCTTGCCCAAGTAAGAGATAGCCTTGTGCGCTCTTCCGCACCCACGGGCTCTTCTCCGGGTCGTTCTCGGGGCGCTTCTCCGTTCCTTCCATCACCTCCAGCAGGTCATAGTGGTCAAAGATGTTCTCCATCTTGAAGGACCATTCAGCAAAGTTGTCACCGTTGAACTTGTCAAGCCCAAACACCCTAGGCTCATCCCTAGGTGGGCCAAGACTTGGTTGCATGGGCGCCATGGCTGAATCACGGGGTTGGCCTTGAGCTTGAGCTTCTCCACTGCCACCAGCACCTCTGCCACCCCTTTCCTCAGGTCCAGACATTGTCGAAACTGCTCCAAGGGGCTCTGATACCACTTGTTATAGTCACAATAGGCTTGAATGTGCCTAAAACGAAAGATAGAGAGCACAGACGGATTTCTTCACAGCGGCTTCAAACGTTGATAGCGTTCTGCTCACAGCTGCAAATGACCTGATTCAAATTGGATCTGGAGCGTCTTCACGTCGTCCACAATTAGCAATTTAGATTGCACGATTTGATAAAGAATTGACGACACAGCGTTGGTTTGAACGAACGGTACTATGGCAGCCACTATAGTCTTAGAACACAAGATAGGAAGAGTTACGAGTTGGGAATGACTCCCAGCTCCTACAGACCCCAAGAGCCGAGGTACAGTGATGTGGAACAGTGCCACACTGTCCCCAACCACGAAGGGTCTCGAAACTACCCTGCACTAGGGCCTACACCAAGTGAAATGTTACACTACACTAAGTAATGTAACTATCTTCAATATCTTGAGGTGTACCCTTTTTGGCGAGCTTCGAAATCACTTGAGGCTTGACACCAAGGCTCGGGCTCTTCATCACAAACTCATCCTTGAGTTCTTGATGGGTCTGCTGCACACACCTGCGACACGCCGAACGTTCGACACAGGACAAAATAGAAACCGCGCACGACAAAATAGAAACCGCGCGCGAGACACAAACGACCGCGTAACTCGCGTCTAGCGATAACTCGCTATTGACTCGACACACACACTCGACATCATGACTCAACATTCACACACAATTATAAGCATGAAATATATATATTATCCCATGCCCTCATACCATTCCATACACACACACATTCACGCACACGGACAACAAGCCGAGTGCAAACCGTAGGGTTGCACCAACACAACATTGCCAAATCGCACAAAGACACACATCCACCAGCCCACAAGCAAGAAACCTAAGAAAACAACCTCAACCACTCAGAAAAGCCTACCTTTCAGTACCATCAGCTGCACTTCCACTGCCCTCCTCCAATCTTCCATCATAGCTTCTTATTCCCATCGACGGTAACTGTGGCGTTCCTAGCAATGGAGCTGGGAAGTGCACACGCCATGCACCTCGTGAAAGAGCCTAGGCCTTGGCATCCTTGGCATCGGAGGGGCCTGCCTTGCGGGGGCTGTTGTCGGGCTTCTTGTTCTTGCCAGTGATGCGATCACGAATGTTCCTGAAGAAGCTCTTGATCGCATTAGCCGTCCTCTTCAGCACCCCCGGCTTCTTCTCCTCCTTCTTCTTCTCCTCCTTCTTCTCCTCGCCCTTCTTCTCGTCCTCGTCAGCCAGCTTGCGTGGAAACTCAATCCCTTCCTCCTCATCCCCCTCTTCATCCTCAACCTCCTCCTCCTCGTCACTCTCCATCCCCTCCTCCTCCTCCTCCTCCTCCTGAAGCTCCCTGGGCATCTCAAGTCCGTCAGCCTCATCACCCCCCTCGTCCGCGTCACCATCCATTCCACCTGCTTCCTCCTCGCTCTCGCTGTCCTCCACAAGAGCTCTCCCCTCCTCCTCCGCCTCCTCCGCCTCCTCCACATCCTCGCCCTCCATCTCCTCATCTTCGTCCTCCACTTCCGCCAGCACTCTGCCCTCTTCCTCCTCATCCGCCTCCTCACCCGCCATCTCCCCGCCCTCCGCCTCTTCCTCCTCCTCCACGTCTCCGCTCTCCACCAGCATCCTGCCTTCCGCTCCCTCAATCTCCTCCTCCTCCTCCTCGCCATCGTCCACCTCCTCATCCTCCTCCTCCTCTCCCTCTGCAAGCATCCTTCCCTCCTCGCTCTCCTCGCTTTCCTCGCTCTCCTCCTCCTCCTCGCCCACCTCGCTCGCCTCGCTTTCCTCCTCCCAGTCGCCCTCAGCCAGCATGCGCCCCTCTTCCTCCTCCTCGTCCCCTTCCCCCTCACCCTCCGCCATCTCCCCCACCATCTCTTCCGCCGCGCTCTCCTCCTCCGCGCCCTCCTCCGCCAGGCTCCTGCCCTCCGCGCGCTCCTCAACGTCCGCCTCCCACTGCGCCTCGTCGTCTTCCAGAGCCCACCCGTCCGCCGCGTCGCCCTCGCCCTCTTCGAGCGCCATGCGCGGCCCGCCGGTGACAAGGCCGGTGGCGTGGCTGCCAGTGGTCCACGCAGCGGGAGGGAGCTCGCTTGCCACACCACCGTCGCCGCCGCCACTCCTCGCAGCAGCGGCGCTCACCACCACCGACGCGGCCGGCGCGGCGAGCAGAGGCAGCAGAGTGGCGAGGAAGAGCAGCAGCAGCGGCGAGGGCGCGCGCGCGCTTCCAAGGCGGGCCATGGTGGCGGGAGAATGAGAGGTGGTGTGGCGCACGCTGGGGGCGACGGTTGCGCGCAGCTGGGAGAGCTCGGCGGGGCTGGGATCGATGGCGCTGCAGGCTTAAAGTCACAACGACGAAAGCTTGCTTTATTCTACGGCGGTCTGAAGCTGGTCTGAAATGGAGCTGGTTCTCGTGTGCCTGGATGAGGGAAGCGAAAGGTGATGCCTTTCTCATGGCCTAGCCAGCTCCATTTATGCTGCCCACGGTCACCGAGCGTGCTGTGCGATGGTCACCGTGACGGGCTTGCCTGGCGTGGCTCCGCCCGCGAGTTGCGGCGAGGCCGAGCGTGAAGTCGCGCTGCGGCAGCCGTGTGCTTTGCCGCGATCATTGCCGGGTTGACGCCGCGGAGAAATGTCACGCACCCAGTCGCTGGGTGGGTGGAATAGAGGCGCACGGTGACAGTACGGCTGATGAAGCCTGTCGCTTGCTTGCGCTGGGGAGAGTATGAAAGGATGAGTTCAAGGGATCAACGAGGGCGGGGCGCGCAATTATGTGTCAACTGCGCCCAGACTTGGCTCCCTACTATTTCGCACAAGGCAGGGAAATGAGAGGGGGAATTATTCTCGCCCAACAGCACGTGACGCGTCCCCGTATACACAAACTTGTTATAAACACGATTCTATCAACTAGTGCTAAGTTGTTAGGCCCCTTGGCCTAAATCCGCTAAAGAATAGCGGGGTCGACTAAGTCGAGGATGAAAGCGCGGCGGAAGACTTTGGCGAAAGAACTATTAGCGAAATAGGAGAAGAAGTTACTGAGTAATTGAAGAGTTGAATGAGAATTGGTTGATATTGGTGGATACAAGCAAGGATGATATAGCATGCAAGGTCGAATGTCGGAAAGTACGTCGTGGGACTAGAAAGTAGAAGCAAGAAAAGTAGAGTGCCACGTGGCACAAGGGAATCAAGGAAGATAAGGATAAGGGTGAGTTGGAAAGTACTGTTCAAAAGGAACAGTAAATCCCCCCTTAACACTACCCCCCTCCCAAGGAGGCGACGTCCGCGGCGCCTGCAGACTGAAGGTACGCTTGGAGGCAAGCGTTGTCGGGAGACAGCGAGGACGAAGGAACCCAGCTGTCGTCGGCTGCATTGTAACCACGCCAACGAACCAAGAAGTCGATGAAAGAGACACCCCCCTGGAGACGGCGACGGTGCCTGAGGATGCGCTGGATCTGGTAGTCGGGCTCGTCAGTGTCAACAGCTACCGGCAGTGGAGTGCGATCACGGCCCGAGAAGGTGGCGTTGGAATCGGTGTAAGGTCGAAGGAGAGACACGTGGAATGATGGGTGCATGCGGAAATGAGCGGGAAGGCGGAGGCGGTATGCGACTGGACCTAGTGCGTGCTCAATGACGAATGGACCAATGAAACTTGGACGGAGCTTGCTGTCCTGTGGCAGTCGGAGGTTGCGGCTATCCAAAAGGACACGGTCGCCGACTGCAAACGACACCTCACGATGACTGCGGTTGGTGGTGCGTGCCATGCGTGCATTTGCGAGCTCAAGGTGCTTCCTCACGTGATCATGAATGAAGGTGAGATGCTGGTGGAAGTTGTCCGCACGAGGGACTGTGGGTGTGAGATTGACACGAGTGGGGACATTGGGGTGCTGACCGTATAGTGCGAAGAACGGTGACATGCCTGTGGACGAGTGGTGCGTGTTGTTGTAGGCGAACTCGGCCATGCTCAGCTTCTTGTCCCATGCAGCTGCGTCGTGCATCGTGATGCTGCGAAGAATCTGCTCCAAGGTCTGGTTCACACGCTCGGTCTGTCCGTCTGTCTCTGGATGGTACGCAGACGACATGGCTAAGCGAGTCCCAAACAGTGCGAAAAGCTGCTTCCAGAACTTCGAAGTGAAACGAGGGTCGCGGTCTGAGATGATGGAATCTCGAACCCCGTGCAGTCGGACTACGTTATCTACGAACAGCGTCGCGGCTTCCTCTGCTGTGACCTTGCCGTGCGTGGGGATGAGGTGCGCTGCTCGAGAAAACTTATCCACTACCACGAAGATGGCGTCGTGACCCCTAACTGTGCGCGGTAAAGCCATGATGAAATCCATCGTAACTACCTGCCAAGGGCGGTCGGGCGGTGGAATCGGCTGCAAGAGTCCTGCTTTGCGCTGGCGAGAGGACTTCGTACGCTGACACGTGTCGCACGAGCGAATGTAATCCTCTATGTCTGCTGCAAGCCCGGGCCAGTAGTACGTGCGACTAAGCGTCTTAGCCATCTTATCTGCTCCGAAGTGACCTGCACTAACAACATCATGTGCCTCGGAAAGAAGGAGCTGTCGAAGAGGGCGGTAGGCTGGAACCCAAATCCGTGTGGTACCCTTCCGTATGTAGACACTACCCTGCACCTCTGCTCCTGCGGGCGGCTGTGGTGTGAAGTCGGGATCTACTGTGTAACCGTGCTCGAAGAGTGCTGTGAAAAGTGGATGGCCGGCAGTGACTGTGAGGCTGGCGAGCTGGCAACTAGGGCGAGTGAGCGAATCTGCTGGGTTGCGAACGCCTGGCTTGTACTCTATCCTGTAGTGGAAACTCCCCTCCATGAACTCCATCCATCTAGCCTGGCGACGACTCAGCTGCGGCTGCGACTTGAGGAAACGAAGCGAACAGTGGTCCGTGCGTATAACACTATCTGCCCCCTCTAGGTAGCACCTCCACACCTTATACGCATGGATGGTCGCGAGCGCCTCCTTGTCGTGTATGGGATAGTTCAACTCCGCTCCCCTAAGCTTACACAACTCGTACGCGATCGGCTGCAACCCGCGTCCCTGGTCCTGAAGAAGCACTGCTCCTATGGCCTGATCTGAAGCGTCGGTCACTACAACGTATGGGCGAGTGGGATCAGGGTACGACAGTGTTGGTGAAGACGTGAGCGATTGCTTCATCTGCTCGAACGCCTGCTGCTGCGCTGGACCCCAAAGAAACTCTACGCCCTTCCGAAGTAGGTCGGTGAGTGGACTAGCGATGGAAGTGTAACCCTGAACGAAACGGCGGTAGCAATTCGCGAATCCGAGAAAGCTCTGCAACTCCTTGACTGAGGTCGGAGCTATCCAGTCCTGTACTGCTGCGATCTTCTTCGGGTCGGTCCTAATGCCACTAGCGGAAACGACGTGACCTAGAAACTCGACCTCTGGGAGGAAGAACTCGCACTTCGACTGCTTCGCGTACAACTGCTCCCTCCTCAAGACCTCAAAGACCTTCTGCAAGTGCTGCACGTGCTCCTCCTTCGTCTTAGAGAATACTAGGATGTCGTCTAGGTAAACTACAACGAACGACCCTAGGAACTCGGAGAGGACTGTGTTCATGAGCGTCTGAAATGTCGCTGGGGCGTTGGTCAAACCGAACGGTAGAACCCTAAACTCGTACAACCCCTGCTTCGTACGAAACGCCGTCTTGTGCTGGTCCTCTCGAACTACTCGAATTAGATGATACCCTGAGCGAAGATCGATCTTGGAGAAGATTCTAGCACCCTGCACTGCATCGAGAAGATCCTCTACTCTCGGAACTGGGAATCTATTCTTGACGGTGGCGGCGTTCAGTGCGCGGTAATCTATGCACATCCGTAACCCTCCGTCTTTCTTAGGCGCGAAAAGGATCGGTGCTGCCCAAGGCGATCTAGATGGCTGTATGAACCCCTGCGCAAGAAAGTGCCTAACCTGCTGTGTCATCTCCTCTGTCTCCGCTGGACTCAACCTCCATTGCGGCTTCGCTACTGGTCTGCTTCCCGGCTCCAACTCTATCCGATGGTCTACTGCTCGGCTGGGAGGCAACCCTGGGGGCAACTCGTCGAGGAAGACGTCTGCGAACTCTGCTAACAGTGCACTCACCTCAGCAGGAAGAGTCGCCTTCTCACCAACTGCTGCACTCCCTCCTTTCCCCTCCTCAGCTTCCACCTCCTCAAGGAAAACCGCAAAGATCCGTGCCGCTCGCTTCACCAATTGTCGCACACGAACACCATTGATGATAGCTGTGGATGATGTGGCCCCATCGCTCCACTGTGGCAGCTCCCGGAACTCCCCGTCTACCTTGACGCTGCAGCTTCCCTGAGCCCAATCGAACTGAGTACTAACCGTCCGTAGCCAATCCCTACCGAAGATGAAGTCATAACCGTCCAGCGTCGCAGAGTCGAAGTCACGCCTAACCGTGATTGGTCCTAGCACTACGCGCAACTTGCGGATGACTGGTCCTATGTGGAGAGGCGTCCCATCTACCATGCATGCGTCTTTGAAGTTGACTGCCGAATCTGCTTCGAGATGGAGACGACTAACTAGCGACGAAGAGACAAAAGAGTGGCTAGCTCCGCTATCTACGAGAATCTTGACTGGAACTCCACGAAGCTTCCCTAGAAGCACGACCGGGTGATCAACAGTGTCTACCTCTGTCGGCGTAGATGACTGCTCTAAGGCTGTCTCCTCTACGTTGGTAGACTTGGCGGGTTCGGAAGCGCTCACACCAGCTAGCGACCCGCTATCTACTGGCGGTTTCCGTTTCCCTGCTGCCGCTCCTTAAGCTGTGGGCAGTCCTGCTTCATGTGTCCCGGCTTTTTGCAGTAGTGACAGTTCCCCCTAAAACCCGTTTTCTGTGAGCCGTCACTATTAACTGCACCAATCTCCATGGGCGATGGTCCGTCCCTCGATCGAGCGTTGTTGATCGGTCTGTTGTATCCCCTATCGCGATCGTCACGACCCCGTCGGCTTCGTACTGCGTCGACGCGTTCTGCTGCTGCGACAACTGACTCGAAGGTGGACAACCCGTGAATCGCTATAACTTCCGCTATGTCCGGCTTCAACCCTTCGAGGTAGCGATCGCGCATCTCTGCTTCTGTGATGTCGTCTATTTCGTTGCAGATGCTCAAGAACCGTCGTGTGTACTCCTGGACGTTTCCTATCTGTCGGAAATGACGCAGACGCTTCCTAGCAGCTTCGGAGGCGTTCACCAAATCGAACCTACTTTTCAGCGCCGCTTCAAATCCTTCCCATGTCGTCGGAACCGTGGTAACACCCAAAGCTAAACTCCCTAAGCTCGAAGTTGCAGCTGCATGCCCCACGCCCTGTTGATGCCCGCCTGTCTGAGCCCTTCTTACAGCAGTTTGCGTGAGTTGGCGCCACCACTCCAAGGCCGGTCCCCTCAGCAGCGTAACGGAGTACTCGATCCGCTGCTGCGCGTCCGCCTCTTGCACCCTGCTTGCGGCGAAGTAGTTGTTCAGCATGAACAGCCACGTCCGCACGTTCGCGTCGCGTTGACTTGGGTCGAACGACTCGGGTTTCTGCGGCTTGAGCGTGCTTCGACGTTCCGGCAGCGCTTCCGCGCCAGTCGACGTGTTGGGTGCAGGAGATGGTGCGGCATGACCATGAGAAATTGACGCGAATTCACGAGAGTATTGTACCAGTTGGGTGGCGATGTAAGGAAGGTCGGGTCGGCAGGTGACAGAGGCGAACAACAGGCACCCCACTTTCTGCTGGTACAGTTGGAGTCCTGCAGGCGACAGGGGTTTGTTGTCCAGTTTGTAGTTGGCGCTGGGAGTGCAGTAAGTAGTTGAGAGTGGTGCGAGCGAAATTTTGAAGCATTTTCCCAGCTGCTCAGCGTACTTGGAGGCTGACATATGAATTGCTTCTGGCGAGTTGGTGATGTTCAGTCCCAGAAACTGCGTGACATTGTGGTTGATGGTGATGTCAACGTGCTGCGCCAGGTATTCCTCAAACTGATTGAGGAGCTTGTTGCAGGTCCCGGTATAAAGTAGGTCGTCAACGGAGACTGCTAGGAGGATGTAATCGCCGTTGAAGTGGAGGCGGTACATTCTCGGGTCGTGCGGCAGCTGCCTAAAGCCGATCTCCATGGGTATCTTGTGTAGGTGCTGCTGCCAGAGGCGCGGCACTTGTTTTATCCCGCAAAGGGATTTATTTAGCTAGCAGACCCTTGGGTCTCCTTCTCCGTAGGTGTGTGGCTTTTCCACAAAGATTGTCGCGTCGACCAACGCATATAGGAATGCTTTCTTGACGTCGATATGCCGCAGTGGAAAATGCTTAGCGGCAACAATGGCGAGCAAAATTCTCACAGAGGTATGGTGGCTGACGGGGGCAAAGGTTTGGTCGAAATCGAGCCGTGGCATTGGTCGTAGCAGCGTACGACCCAGCGTGTCTTGAAGCACTTTATGGTTCCGTCAGCAGTGGTTTTCAGGCAAAAAAACCATTTTCCACTTGGCACCCTCCTTTTCACTGCTGCACGATCGACGAGGACCCATATGTTACGCGATTCCAGCGCTTTCAGCTTCGCATCCATAGCCGTACGCCACTCCTTGGCGTGAGGGCCGGGTAGGGCCTGTCGCAGATTTTTTAGCTCGACGATGCGCGCGATGGTAGAAACTGTCGTGTGCAGGCCGAGAAGCTGCAGGCCTGTGACATTGGAGGTCCCTTCGGCTTCCTGAGCGGTGACTTCCACCACGTCGTCATCATCGCAATTGTGGGCGGGTGAGGACCCGCTTGGCAGCACTGTGACGTGATGTTCCTGGCGCTAGGGCGTCATCGCTGTCATCGTCGTCGTCGTCGCGCATGCGAGGGGGTACGCCGGGATGTTCATCGGCGGGGTCGCGGTCAAGTGCTGCTACTGCTGCTTCGTCCTCCGATGATGCAAAGCTGCGGCCCTTGTAGGTGTAGGCGCGCGCGACGTTGCCGCACTGGTCCTCGATCCACTGTTGCAAGTTGAGCCATTCGTAGAAGAGGATGTCGCGCGTAGGTACGATCCTGTTGTTCTCAATGTCTAGGACCAGCCAGCCCTTGTAATTGTGGCTGAGTCCCAGATAAACTCCCCAGCGTGCGCGTTGGGTGAACTTGCCGATGGTGGCTGAAGTCGGCCGGTATAGCACCACACACCCCCAAACCCTCAGCATGGAGGTATCTCCCCTTGACCTGGTCCACCTCATGTGCGGGGAGAGGCTACCCTTGTTGGTCGTGGTGGAGAGATGGTTGTGCAGGCGCATAGCGTGGTTCATGGCGTACGGCTAGTACTTCTTGGGTAAGCCGGACTGGTTAATAAGGGTGCAAAATTTCGTCATGAGGGTACGGTTGACCCCCTCAGCTACACCTTGCTGCTGGTAAGCGTAGGGAAGTGAGATTTGGTGCTTGATCCCCTTCTCTGCGATAAGCCCTTCCAGCTCGTTGCTGCGAAATTCCTTGGCGCCGTCGGTCTGCCAAATCTTCAGCTTCTTTCCTGATTACCGTTGCGCGTGAGTGAGCCAGATGCAGAAGATCCCAGGAGCCTTGGAGCGGACGTCGACGTTGGCGATCCAGACGTAGCCTGACTACGCATCCACGAATGTGAGCGTGCTGTTTTCGCCGTTGATGCCTTCGAAGGTGAGTACGATGTAATCGCTATAGACTTTCTGCAACTTCTTGTAGCGATTGGTGCTCGGCTCCAGTGAGGGGTAGGCTTGGTGTGTGAGGGCAGCAGTGGGGCAGACGGTGCAGGTGGTTGGGTGTGATGTACTTAGTGGTTCGATGCCGTCGGGGCGTAGTAGGGCTGCTGGCTGAAAAACTTAGTGCGGAGGCAATTGTTGAACGTCTGGAGTGAGGGGTGGCCGAGCCGCTGATGCCAGAGATCATCTTCTGCGCGGACTCCAGGGGTGCGCAGGTAACGTGCGTGATATTCTGCTACCTCTGTTTCTGTCTCTTGCAGGATGTCTAGAACGGGTCCTTCTTCTTCTCCTGGTTCTGCTTCGTTGTCCTGCTCCTCTGTTTCTGGTTCTGCCGATGTCTCCCCTTCAGCAGGTGCTGTTATGAGGTAGAGCGCGAGGACGTTGTGGTCGGAGATGATGCTGAGCGGAGTCCTGGTGCCTTCGATGAAACGGGTGAACGGGTCTGGGCGGGAGATTGGCCCAAGCGAGTCGCGAGGCGGACTTGCTGGCACATTCGCCTCCTCAATCTCCGACCAAGGATCTTCCCAGTTGTAAGGTGAGCAGGGTGGTGATGGTAGGTTGCGTGGGCGTTGTTCGAGTGGGACGACGACAATTGGTGGGGGTCGTTATGCAGCCATTTCTCTCTCTGCTTCCTCCATTTCTTCTTGGGTGAGGTCTCCTTTGACGGGTGCTCTTCCTTCTGAGTCACCCCAGCCGCCAGTTCCCCAGCCTTGAACAGTACCAGATGCGCCAGTTGCGGATCCCCATGTTGCTCCAGTGCCATCGTCATCTCCCCATGCACCGCGTCGCGCCGAATCCTCGTCCCATCCTGCTGCGATGCGTTCCTGATATAGCCTTTCCTTCCTTTCGGCCTGTGCCTTTTCTTCTTCCTCTTTGACACTAAGCTCCTCAAATGCATCAGGATCTTTCCACGCCTTGTCCATGGTGAGATAGACATCGCGGGGATAAGGGCGCATGCGCTTCTCTTCGTCGAAGGTTCTGGTATTTGCTTCTTCCAGGATCCAGCGGAGCGTTTCAGCTCGTGGTGTGGGCGCTCCTGCTCCTTCGTGCCGAGGTCTTCGTTTCCGGTGCCGAAGATGCGGTTAGTGGTGACAGCCAACTCCATTTCCATCATGCCTTCTGGTTCTGCCTCAACGCTCTCTGCTTCTTGGATTGCTGCAAGGTCCCTCTCTACGTCTTCTGTGCTGCTTGCTGTAGGTGTGAAGTAGGTGGTGCAGAGTCCATCAGGTCCGGGCTGGTGCAGATTTATGTCACGAGGGTGAGGATTGCAGCAGATCCAGGGCCGCCCATCCGATTGCTGCCATGACTCCACGTTCATGTGGGAAAAATGCAGGGGGACTAGATCCACTAGCTCGTCCGACGATGCTTTGCAGTCAGGTATGTCGAAGTCAAGTACGTAGACTTCGTTGAGCGATCATGCTCGCCCGAAGTATTTATGCGACTCGACCGGTGTGTCAGGAGGAGCGTTGGTGAGAATGAGGTCGCGTGTTTAGGGATCTGTGGCAAGCATGACTCCACAGTCAGAGAGTTGTGCCGTAGACAGCAAATTGCAGCGCAATTCCGGCACAAGGAGCACGTCATTGAAGGTGATGTGCGTGTTGCTGTACGATGATGCCCTGTGCGTTTGCGCGAAGTTGCTCGTTGTTGGCGACAGTGACGTAGGTGGCGGGAGCGCGGCTGATGTTTGAGATGTAACAAACGGTTTCCACCATGTGTTGGCCGCAGAAGCTGTCCAGGTACCAGGTGTTGTGGTTGGCGTTGTTGTTGCGCATGAGGAGTGCGAGACACGGTGTCACCAGGGTCGCCTTATATCTTTTCTCAAAATATTCATCTTCTCTCCATCCACGGGATCGAAGCGCTGGTGATTGTGGGGTGGGTTTTCCCGCAGTTGTATCGGTTGGTGCCGGTCTTGCTATGAAGGGATTGTTCCACCCTTCTTCAGGTTGAATTAGCTCGCCAGCGGGTTCCTCCTCTTCGTCCGGAGTAGCAGCTCGTGGTCGACGCCTTGTCGCCATGTTTGCGATCACATTTCTGGTAGCTCCCGCTTGGGGTGCTTGTGTCAGCTGCTGGTGTTGTTGTTGTTGTGCAAGAGGACAAGAAGCTTGATGTTGAGGCTCGAAGTGAAATTTGGGTGGCGATAGTTGGACCGGGATTTGCATCGATTCGTTGAATGTCCGAAGACCTTGCAAATTTTGCAATAGTGGCGCCTTCGTTGTCGTCGCTCTTCACGATTGTCGGCGTAGAAGGCGAGGCGCTCTCGGCGCAGCGCTGAGCTTGTCTTGCTCGAGTTCATGTCCTGCTGTTCAGTCAGGAGTGCGGTGCATAGTGCGTCTTCTGAGGTAAATCCCATTTGTCGGAGTAGCGCTTTGCAGGGCTTCCACTTAGGCCCGGGTCCTTGGAGGACGATGTTGACGAAGATCTCCTCCAAAATCGCGCTTCTATGCTTTGTGATCTGGTCACGAATGTTCCGACAGCGGTTAAAATATGTATTCGCTTTCCCCATGTGCCCCTTGGTCTCCATGAGTTGCTGCAGGAGCCTGCTGGAGGTGACTGAGTCCTTCGGCTGATATACCTCAACGAGGAGCTTCCAAGCTTCCAAGGCTGTAGCGGCGCTCTCTTTGCATGAGCGTTTGCCGAGTTGCTCCGCAGGCGTCATATTGCGTAGCAACACACTGTACGCCATGAGGGATCCGCTGTAGTACTGAGCCCGGGCGTCTTCGGTGTCTTCCACCGGTTTAGAGTAGGAGCCGTCGAAGTAATGGTAAATCTGCGCCGTTTGTAGGAGGAGCTCGAGCTCAAAACTCCATGTATAGAAGTCCTTGCGGTCAAATGCGCCAGTAGTCTTGATTTTTGAAACGCTGAGAAAGCGTTCTTGCGTAGAATTGATGACTTCATCACTTGGACGGGGGGCAATTGTTGCTGATTTGTCTGTGTCGAGGGAGAAGGTGTGCATGGCGGTATCACGGCTGTTTGTGGCCGGTTGAGCAGGTTGTGCTGGTTGCGAGGAGGTTCCCGCATCGCCTTTGTGCAATGCTTGGAGGTCTTTCTCCATAGTTGACAGTCTCGAGAACAACTGGTCGAGCGCAGCTGTGCTTATAGTAGTTCTTGCTGTCAGAATGATGTAATTGTCTAGCCTGCAGTGGGGTACTCTATAGCGAGTACAACCCAACAAGGGTTTCCTATATGTATCTCAACTGCTGCTAGTGCAAACCCTCCCTTTCTGCTTCTAAACTTTTCCTCGTAAATGTGACATGGTATCAGAGCCTGTCCTTCCTCCTCTTGTGGGCCCACCAACCTGCTTCCGCTGCTACTCGATCTGTCGCATGCCCCGTGGCGTGCGACGGCGCGCGGCGATTTGCTCTCTGGCGCGCGCCCCGAGGCGCGCGGCCCCTTTTCTTCCTGGCGCGCCGGCCCCGCTGGACCTGCGCGCCCACCCCGTCGACCCTCGCGTCGCCTCAGGGGACCCGCGCGCCACCCCCGTCGACCCTCGCGTCGCCCCCGGGGACCCGCGCGCCACCCCTGGAGCCGTACGCGACCCCCCCGCTGCCTCGTCGCGGCGCCCTGGGGAGTCGCGCGCGGCCCTTCGCTGCCCCGTGGTGGCGCCCTGGGGGCCGCGCGCCACCCCTGGAGCCGTGCGCGACCCCCCTTGCTGCCCCGTGGTGGCGCCCTGGGGGCCGCGCGCCGTCCCCCTCGCCGTCCCCCGCGCTCCTGCCCCGTGCCACCCGTTTTAGGGTTTGGGGGTGGGGAGTGTGGGGGTGGCGGTTGTGGGGGTGCCGGTTGTGTGCGCCGTCCCCTACTCCTCCTCCTCCTCCGTCTCCCGCTGCTGCAGCTGCCGCTCAGGGGGGGGTGGGTGTGTGGGAGCCGAAGGAGTGGTGCTAGGGGGGTGACGTGGGAGTGGAGCTAGGGGTGCAGCAGGGGGTGTGTGCTAGGGGCGTGGGGCAGTTGGTGGAGGTTGAGCGGAGGTCGCAGTCGTGTCGCCAGCAGCACCAGTAGTCCGGAGGCTACAATCTCCGGTAGTCGCCAGTCGCCTGTGGGTCAGTTGCTCCAGTCAGGAGGCTACAATCTCCGTGGAGCCAGTTACTCCTGTAGTCCGGGCCATTGCTTCGGTAGCCACTGAGCCAGCAGCTCCTGTGTGTCTGCAGCTTCCGCCGTCGCCTCCCATCTCCTCTCCTCTCACAGTCCCTCCTCCTCCTCACATGCCCTTTGTGACTACCTCTAGCTTTACTTGGGCTTGTGAACTATTTTATAACTGCTTGTTGTGTTGATTACACCCCACTTTGGCTATGGGGGTGTGTCAGAATGATGTAATTGTCTAACCTGCAGTGGGGTACTCTATAGCGAGTACTGTCAAACTTATATGATCTAGCCTGTGTAGGCTGTAGCGGGTTAGATACTAAGGGGTACACAATTCTAGGCTTTCACATTTGTATCACTTTCATTCCTTAGTCATTCCATTTCTCGTTCTAAGTTTCTCATGGTATCGAGCAGGTTCCCTCGTGGGAACTGTTCCTAGGGCCCACCAAGATTTTTTTTTTCCTACCCGGGGCGCGTGCCGCCCTTGCCCGAAGCGCGCCTAGTGTCCCGCCCCTCAGGCCCCGTCGCTGCCCTCTCTAGGCCCTGCGTGGCCCCTTAGCGGCCCCGTCGCCGCCCCTCACGGCCCCGCGACCGCCCCTTACGGCCCCGTCGCCGCCCCTTAAGGCCCCGTCGCCGCCCCTTACGGCCCCGACGCCGCCCCTCACGGCCCCGCGACCGCCCCTTACGGCCCCGTCGCCGCCCCTCACGGCCCCGCGACCGCCCCTTACGGCCCCGTCGCCGCCCCTTAAGGCCCCGTCGCCGCCCCTTACGGCCTCGACGCCGCCCCTCACGGCCCCGCGATCGCCCCTTGCGGCCCAGTCGCCGCCCCTCACGGCCCCGCGACCGCCCCTTACGGCCCCGTCGCCGCCCCTTCAGGCCCCGTTGCCGCCCCTTACGGCCCCGTCGCCGCCCCTTACGGCCCCGTCGCCCCCCCTTTCGGCCTCGTCGCCGCCCTTCAGCGGCCCCATTGCCGCCCTTCCGCGGCCCCGTCGCCGCCCTTTCGCGGCCTCGTCGCCGCCCTTCAGCGGCCTCGTCGCCGCCCCTCAGCGGCCTCGTAGCCGCCCTTCCGCGGCCTCGTTGCCGCCCCTTGCGGCCCCGTCGCCGCCCTTCGCGGCCCTGCCGCCCTTCCTCGGCCCCTCAGCCGCCCTTCCCGGCCCCGTCGAGCAGCCGAGCCGCCGTCACCGCCGAGCCGCCGAGCCGCCCCTGCCGAGCCGCCGAGCTGCCGAGCCGCCGAGCCCCCGAGCTGCCGAGCCGCCGAGCCGCCGAGCCGCCCTGCAGCTGAGCCGCCGAGGCGACGAGCCGCCGAGCCGCCGAGCCGCCACGCCACCGCAGCCGCCACGCCGCAGTCCCTGCCGTCGCGGCCCTGTCCCTGCCGGCCTGCCTCGGCCCGCCCCACCTGCCTGGTAAGAGCAGCGCCTCTGCCACTGCACTGCCCTACCCCACTGCTCTCTCTGCCAGTCTACTGCTGTCATGGCCACCCCCAGTGTTCTCTCCTTTGACGCTGAGGGTCGGGCTGTTGACTTTGAGGTCTGGGTAGATGATCTGCAGCTTTTCCTACAGTGCGATAGGGCAGACGGTCTCTCTCTGTTTGACCTCACCTCTGGTGCCTCTCCTGCCCCTGCTGCTGATGCTGACGCCACTGTTCGCTCACAGTGGACCACGCGCGATGCTGCTGCTCGCCTTGCTGTGCGCCGGCACTTGCCGACCGCTGAGCGCGCGCATTTTAGTCAGTACAAGAGTGCTAAGACCTTGTACGACGCTGTCGTTGCACGCTACTCTTCCCCTGCCACTGCTGCCCTTAGCCGCCTCATACTGCCGTACCTCTTCCCTGACCTCGCCGCTTTTCCCACAGTCGCTGACCTCATTACGCACCTTCGCACTAGTGACATTCGCTACCGCGCTGCGCTTCCTGCTGAGTTCTGCGCCAGGAACCCCCCCCCTATGTACATCACCCTCTACTACATAGTCACCCGGCTCCCTGACACCCTTCGCTCGGTCAGGGACCACTTCCTCTCTGTTTGCCCCACCACCCTCACCGTTGACCTCCTCGAGGAGCGCCTCCTAGCAGAAGAAAAGAGTATAGTCGCTGTAGGAGCCTCTCGTGGTGACCCTCGTACCCCTGTCTTTGAGGGGTGCTCCCCCTCCCCCCTCTTGCCCTCTGTTGCCTCTGCTGCTGCGGCCGACCTCGTTGGTCTTGAGTCGGTCGGCGCGGCGTCTGCCCCTAGCGGGAGACGCCGCTCAAGCAAGGGCAAGGGGGGCAAGGGCGCTGGAGGAGCTGGCGGGGGCGGTGGAGGCGGCGGTGGAGGCGGCGGAGGGGGTGGGGGTGGCGGTGGGAGTGGTGGCGGGAGTGGGGGCACTAGTGGCGGCAGTGGAGGCGGAGGAGGCGGCGGCGGTGGCGGTGCGAGCGGAGGTGGTGGAGGTGGAGGCGGTGGTGGAGGTAGCGGCGGCGGAGGTGGAGCTGGTCGGGGCGGCTCTTCGCAGAGGGTCGGCTCCGGTGGTGGTCAGCGCCAGCAGCAGCAGCAGCAGCGCACTAGTGAGACCCCTTCCCCCCAGCAGCTTCGTGAGTGGTACACTGCTCGTCAGCGGGGTTGGGGTGCTGGCCCCTGTACCTACGTTCTACGTACAGGCGACCACACGGGTGAGCAGTGTGGGGGTCCGCACTCCACCCAGCGCTGCTTCGGCCGCCTGACGGACGCTTGGCGTCACCAGTTCCCCGCCGCTACTGAGATCCCTCGCTGGGGCGAGCTGTTTAGGGCGGGTGTTGCGATCTTTGATCTTGATTATGATGCTATTCTTGCTGCAATGTATGCTGTGACTATTAGTGATGAGGGTGACTGTTACCGGTGTTTTCCGCCTGACCCGGGCATTGGTGAGGCTGCTGCTCTAGGTGCTGGTGAGGCTGCTGCTCTAGGTGGTAGTGCGTCTGCTGCCCCAGGTGCTGGTGAGTCTGCGCTCTCAGGTACCGCGTCGGCTCCGGCCACCCACACCTTCACCCTTGACTCGGGTGCTTCCCGCTCCTTCTTTCGAGACCGCACCATGCTTACGCCACTTAGTCGGCCAGTGGCAGTCTCCCTGGCAGACCCCTCTGGGGGTCCTGTCCTTGCCCACTTCTCCACAGTTTTACCGTGTCCGGCGGCCCCTTCTGGCACCCTGTCGGGTCTTTACCTCCCCTCGTTCTCTACGAACTTGGTGAGTGGTGCTGACCTCCAGGATGGAGGGGTTCACCAGTTCACTCCTGCGAGTCAGCAAGTGACCCACTGTACCTGTGCTCGGATGGGCCGTCACTTGGCCACGTTTACCCGTCAGCCGGGGTCGAGCCTGTACACACTGACTACTGAGTCTCCTCCGATCGCTGAGTCTGCTCAGGTAGCCGCGTCGGGTCAGGTGTTTGCTGCGGCGTCCAGGTCTGGTCCTGAGTCTGCCCCCTGCTCGTGTCGTCTCCTGTCTCACCAGACTCTCCTCTGGCACCACCGCCTTGGTCACCCCTCCCTGCCTCGTCTTCGAGGCATGGCCTCCCGTGTCCTTGTCTCTGGTCTCCCCCGGTCCCTCCCTCCCCTTCCTCCGGGGCCTGCCCCCACCTGCGTTCCCTGCGTCGAGGGGCGGCAGCGCGCTGCTCCTCACTCCTCCGAGTTTCCTCCGACAGAGGCTCCGCTGCAGACGCTTCACATGGACGTGTGGGGCCCAGCCCGCGTCCGTGGACAGGGTCACGAGCGTTACTTCCTGCTGGTGGTTGACGACTACTCGCGTTACACCGCAGTCTTCCCCTTGCGCAGCAAGGGTGAGGTCACTGAGGTGTTGATCACTTGGATCCGCGCAGCTCGTCTCCAGCTCAGAGAGAGTTTCGGCTCGGACTTTCCTGTTCTGCGTCTGCACTCTGACAGAGGCGGAGAGTTCTCTTCTGACCTTCTCCGAGCCTTCTGTCGTGCACGAGGCATTCGCCAGACCTTCACGCTTCCGGACTCTCCGCAGCAAAATGGGATTGTTGAGCGCCGCATTGGCATGGTCATGGACGTCGCTCGTACGTCCATGGTCCATGCGGCTGCCCCCCATTTTCTGTGGCCGTTTGCGGTTCGGTACGCGGCACATCAGATCAACCTTCAGCCCCGGGTCTCCATGCCGGAGACCTCCCCTGCTTTGCTGTGGACGGGGAAGGTTGGCGATGCGTCTGCGTTCCGTGTCCGGGGATCTCGGGCGTTTGTCCGCGACTTGTCTGCGGACAAGCTGTCCCCTCGTGCTGTTCCCTGCGTCTTCCTTGGCTTCCCCCCTGACGCGCCGGGCTGGCAGTTCTACCACCCCACCTCGCGTCGTGTTCTGTCCTCCCAGGACGTCACCTTTGACGAGTCGGTTTCCTACTACCGTCTCTTCCCCTACCGCACTGCGTCCCTCCCCCCCCCGCCGCTCTTCCTTACGCCAGGTCCCCCTCCGGTAGACCCCCTCCCCCCTCAGGGTCCTGCCCCATCAGGTGTGTCTCAGGTAGACGCAGTCGACCCTGTCGAGGTAGCTTTTGACTCTGGTGCTGCTAGGGGTGCTGAGCCTGCGGGTGCTGGGTCTGGGGGTGCTGAGCCTGGGGGTGCTGACTCTGGGGGTGCTGAGCCTGGGGGTGCTACGCCTGGGGGTGCTGCGTCTTGGGGTGCTGAGCCTGGGGGTGCTGCGTCTAGGGGTGCGGAGTCTGAGGGTAGTGGACCTGCTCGCGTGGCGTCTGGCGGTGCTGGGCCTGGAGGTTCTTCGGGTGCTTCGTCCCGGCGGGAGCTACTCTCTCCACAGGAGCTGCGTAAGTGGTTTGCCCGGCGCTGGAGGCGAGCTGCTGGAGCTGGAGGTGTTGCGGGTGCTGGAGGTTCTGCTGCTACTGAGGGTGCTGGAGCTGGACCCGCTGCGTCTTCTGGTGGTCCGGCTGGAGCTGGAGCTGCTGGGGGTGTTGGCGCTGAGGGTGCCTCTGGTGCTGGTGCCTCTGAGGGTACTGGAGTTGGCGCTGCTGGAGCTGGGGGTGTTGGCGCTGGTGGTTCTGCTGGCGCTGGTGCTTTTGAGGGTGCTGGAGTTAGCGCTGTTGGAGCTGGAGGTACTGCTGGCGCTGGTGCTGCCGCTGGGGGTACTAGTGCTGTCCCTGCTGGTTCTGGAGGCGCTGCACGGCCGAGGCCGTACTTCGTTCCGCTCCTTGAGCAGGTTCTTGGTCTCCCGCCCTCTACTGGTCCTGCTCCTCCCTTAGAGGGTCCACAGCCTGTCCAGTCGCGGTCACAGTTACAGCCCGCCTCCCCCCTACCTGCTCCTTCTCCCTACACTGGTCCTACTGGAGGTCTTGCTGAGCGTCGTGAGCCTGCGTCTCGTCCTGCGTCGCCTGTCCGTGCTGCTCGCACTAGTGGTCGTGGTTCGCGTCACCGTCCTCCCCCTGTTCCCGGCACGTACCAGATGTCTCTGCGTCCCTCCACTGCTCCGCTGCGTGCCCCTTTGCCTTCTCCTCCTGCGTCCTCTCTTCCTGTTGTTGCTGACCCGGAGTCGGACTCCCTTCGTGCTGCCAGTCCGGCTGTCACGCGTCTCCTTGCTACTGTCGTCACTGACCCTTCCTTTGAGTTCGCTGCTGCGTTTGCCTTAGTTTCTGAGCTTGTTGACTTCGCTGCTCGCTGTTGCCTAGACTACGCTGCTAGTCTTGTCGCTGAGTCTGAGTCTGTCTGTCCTCCGTCCGTCGGGGGTGAGTGTGCCCTTGGCACGGACGTCCTTGAGGATAGGCAGGAGGAGTTCCAGTGCTTTGCTGCTGCTTCACCTCATCTCGTGTCCATGCTGCTTGCCCCTGCGGGAGACCCGGATGCACCAGACATCCCGACTCCGCGCTCTTACGCGGAGGCGATAGAGGGTCCCTACTCCTCTCAGTGGCAGGCAGCCATGGACGCAGAGATGGCTTCCTGGAAGTCCACAGGCACCTACGTCGACGAGGTTCCCCCACCTGGGGCGAACATCATCAGTGGCATGTGGATCTTCAGGGTGAAGCGGCCCCTGGGTTCTCCGCCTGTCTTCAAGGCGCGATACGTGGCTCGAAGCTTCAGTCAGCGGCAGGGAGTTGACTACTTTCAGACCTTTTCTCCCACCCCGAAGATGACCACTCTTCGGGTACTGCTGCACATAGCTGCTCAGCGCGACTACGAGCTTCACTCTCTTGACATCAGCACTGCTTTCTTGCAGGGCAGCCTGCACGAGGAGATCTGGCTACGCCGCCCACCTGGCTTCACTGGGTCTTTTCCTCCTGGTACCCAGTGGAGCCTCCGGCGGCCAGTCTACGGTCTCCGCCAGGCACCTCGTGAGTGGCACGACACACTGAGGACTACACTTGCGGCTCTTGGGTTTGCTCCTTCTACTGCCGACCCGTCGCTGTTTCTGCGCACCGACGCTTCTTTGTCGCCGTTCTACATCCTCGTGTACGTCGACGACTTGGTCTTTGCCACAGCTGACACTGCTGGACTCGCCCACGTGAAGTCCGAGCTGCAGAAGAGACACACGTGCACAGACCTGGGTGAACTGCGCAGCTACCTTGGCTTGCAGATCACCCGGGACAGAGCACAGCGCACCATTATCCTGACTCAGTCACACATGGTGCAGCAGGTCCTTCAGCGCTCCTCGCCTCAGGCCACTCCTCTGTCTACTCGCCACTCGCTCTCAGCTCTGCCTTCGGATGAGTCCGTAGAGTCGAGTGGCCCGTACCCAGAGCTTGTTGGCTGCCTCATGTACCTGATGACCTGCACTCGACCTGACCTTGCATACCCTCTTAGCATTCTGGCACGCTATGTTGCTCCTGGGAGACACAGACCAGAGCACATGGCTGCAGCGAAGAGGGTGTTGCGCTACTTGTGCAGTATGTCGGGCATGGGGCTTGTGCTTGGAGGGCGGAGTCCAGTGGTCCTCACTGGTCACGCAGACGCTTCTTGGGCTGACGACCAGGCTACGCAGCGGTCGTCACAGGGTTACACCTTCAGCCTTGGTTCCGGCTTTGTTTCGTGGCGGTCTACCCGCTCGTCTTCTGTTCTCGGCTCCAGTTGTGAGGCTGAGATCTACGCAGGGGCCATGGCTGCACAGGAGCTACGCTGGCTCACCTACCTGCTGACTGACCTAGGAGAGCCGCCTCGTTCTCCTCCAGTTCTGTACGTAGACAACAAGGCTATGCTGGCCTTGTGTCGGGAGCACAGACTGGAGCACAGAACGAAGCACATCGCTCTTCGCTACTTCCTTGCTCGTGAGTTGCAGCAGCGAGGTCAGCTGCGCCTTGCGTACGTGGCCTCTGAGGCCAACACTGCTGATATCTTCACCAAGGCACTTGCGCCTTGTGACCATCAGCGCTTCTGTACTCTGTTAGGTCTTGTACCTACCTTGCCTCGCTCACTTCTTGACCTTGCTTGTACTGTTACATATATATATACCTGCTCTTGCTTGTTTAGCGTTATATATATGTGTGTGTACTCATGCATGTGAACTGGCCTTGTGGCCTTGAACTTGTGCTCAGAATGTGTGGTGACGTTGTGATCCACCCTGAGCTTGCTTTGTCTTGCTTTGCTTGACTGGTCTTGTGACCCCTTGTTCTCCCCCACTTTGCCTATGGGGGTGTGTCAAACTTATATGATCTAGCATGTGTAGGCTGTAGCGGGTTAGATACTAAGGGGTACACAATTCTAGGCTTTCACATTTGTATCACTTTCATTCCTTAGTCATTCCATTTCTCGTTCTAAGTTTCTCAAGTACAACCCAACTAGGGTTTCCTATATGTATCTCAACTGCTGCTAGTGCAAACCCTCTCTTTCTGCTTCTAAACTTTTCCTCGTTAATGTGACAGTTGCCTCATTTTTCGCAGCCAAGTTGGCGTGCCTTTCGGCCGTCAGATTCGTTTGGCCTCCGGGTCCTCCGACCATCTTGGCTTTGGAGTGTGTGCCGCTCGCTAGATCTTGGTTCACCGAATTTCACTGAAGTGAAGTTGTGAAGAATCCCTAAATAGCACTCATACCATGTTACAATCCCAAATGGGACTTAGCGAAGGATCGCTTCAGGGTTGATCGCAGTAGTGTTTCAGCGGAAGTGTTGACCTCAGGTCAGAGTAAATGTAAATGATTCAGATGATAATAGCATGCATACATTGAGTTTATATAGGAAATACAAAGGAATGCGAAACGACCTAGACTAGCCATGAACTCTAAGAAATACATTCCCTCATTACAACGAATTCAAACCGTGCGGCGCGGGAACCCGTTTCAAATCCGTTGTAGCTCTTTTCATTTCAAATGCTTTTGCCTGCATCAGTCCTGGTCAAGCGGTTGATAGTGTCGCTTCGACTCTTTTGACTCCTCGACTTCGTACTCGGTAGAGTCTTCCGAGAGCAATGTAGCACGCTAGGATGCTGAGAGGGTACGCGATGCCTGGTCGAGTGCACGTCATCAAGTACATGAGGCAACCCACAATATCTGGATACAGACCACTCGGCTCTACAAACTCGTCCGAAGGTGGAGCTTAGAGCGAGTGGCTCGTTACAGAGGAGTGGACTGTGGCGAGCAGAACTGAAAGCGGAAGCGCTGAAGGACCTGCTGCACCATGTGCGACTAAGTCAGAGTGATGGTGCGATCTGCTCTGTCCGGGGTGGCAGCGAGACGAGGTACAGTAGTCGCAAGGCACTCCAACTCAAACTGCATGTCTTCAAGAACGTCATAACCAAGGGCAAGCCCACCCCCGACGGATAGAGGACAGGCAGAGTCAGAGTCAGAAACGAGACTTGCAGTGTAGTCAAGGCGACACGCAGCGTCTAAGTCAACGAGCTCAATGGCCAAAGCAGACGCATCAGCAGACTCAAACGTAGGGTGTGTGACAAGTGTGGCTAGTAGACAAATGACAGTCGGACTAGCAGCACGAGCAAGGTCAGACTTTGGGTTAGGAACGTGGGGAGGGAGGACTCAGGAGACAACGGAAGAACCGGACGCTGTGCAACAGGAAGGACGACGTGCCATAGTGTGCTCATTGGGAACAGGAGGAGGGTGAACACGGCGAGCACGAGAAGCACTAGCACGAATAGGCGAGGTAGTGGGAGAGAAAGCACGAGACTCAGGCTCTAGATGCTCGATCAAGGATTTTGGCAACGGGGAGTAGCGTGAAGGAGCAGGTAGAGGGGAGTCAGTAGGCTACGGCGCGTGAGATGGGTCAAGCGGTGGAAGCAGCAAAGGAGGAGTAGTACCAGCGACAAGGAACTCAGTAGCCGCAGGTGGGAGACTGAGAAGGTGGCGTAGCGCGGACGGCTGCTGCTCACCAGAACCTCCAGTACCGCCAGCTCGAGTACCTCTAGCACCTCCAGCGGCAGCACCTCCAGTACCAGAACCTCCAGCACCACCAGCACCTCCAGCGGTACTACCTCTAGCACCGCCAGCTCCAAAACCTCCAACAACTTTAGCGGTAATCCCTCTAGTACCAGAACCTCCAGCACCGCCATCTCTATCACCTCCAGCGCCAGCAACGACAGTACCTCCAACACCAGAGCCTCCAACACCACCAGCTCCAGTATACCCAGAACCAGCACCCCCAATAGTAACACCCCAAGTACCAGCACCTGAGTCCACCGCGTCAGGCTATAGAGGCGGCGAACACGGCTGAGATCGGAAACCAAGAGGAGCCTCTAAGCGTGGGGAATGGCAAGAGACCGGCGTGTCGTCAGCAACAGGGTCACCTCGCTCAGCCGGGCCGGAGGGGCCCAAAGAGAGGGAGCAGGACGTGAAGGGGGGGAAGGATCTACCGTAGGTTTACAATGAACCAAGAAAAGAGAGGGGGGGGGGGGGGGGGGGGGGGGGGGGGGGGGGGGGGGGGGGGGGGGGGGGGGGGGGCACCGGGAAACTGTGGTGGCGGAAGAGCCGGTAGAAGGAGACTCACTCGTCGAAAGTGACGTCTGAGATAACAGGATGCGACGCGTGGCCGGGTGGTAAAACTGACAAGGCAGGGCGTTGGTGGGAAAGCTAAGGAAGACGCAGCGAAGAGTGCCAGGAGAGAGCTTGCCCGCGAGAGGATCGCGGACGAGGTTAAAAGAATCCCAGACCCGGAACTCCGACGCATCACCAACCTCCCCCGTCCAGAGTAGGGTAGGCAAGGTCTCCTGCTTGGAGACACGGGACCAAAGGTTAAGGGCCACAAATGGCAAACGGCCACAGAAAATGGGGAGTAGCCGCATGGATAATAGGGGTGCGACCAACCTCCATGATCAAGCCAATGTGGCCCTCAGAAATCCTATTCTGTTGTGGAGAGGCCGGAAGCGTGAACGAATGGGTGATGCCTTTCTTAGGACAAAATTCCTCAAGAAGACGGGAGGAAGACTCACCGCCGCGGTCGGAGTGCAGACGGAGCAGAGGGAGGTCTTGTCGGAACTGTGTGCTTAGTTGGCTACGAACATCACGGAATTAAAGCCCACAGCCCAAGTTCAACCTTACTAAGGTTGACCATTGGGTGGTGGGGGAGGTGGAGAAAGAAAAGTCGAGGTGCTGGGAGGGTGGGTGAAGTTGGTTTCGCCCAGATTTTCGCCACGCTTTGTTTTTTCTTGCTGACTCAGCAAACACTAGGGGCCAGCTCGCGTTCAGGTGCGAGAGTCCCATGTTGCACAGATAGTAATATTGAAAGTTTCCCGCTGCTCACGTTTCGCGAACCCAGTGCAAGTGCGCTGGCCAATCAAATATCTTCTCACATTTTGAACCCTAATTTGCACAAGAAAAAATCATAGCAACGCAAGATCAAGATTAGTAAGGTTGACCGGTGCGATCCGCAACTTGGGCCGCGGGCTTTAAGGGATCAAATCAGTGCGGACGTCGCCCGTACGCCATAAGGGAAACACCATGGTGTAGCGCGAGAAGTCATCAACGACCAGCGGGAACTAGCGCTCTCGGTCTGGCCCAAGGACGGGGGCAGCGCCCCACATATCTATGTGCAGCGCCAGTAGATAAGCAGTGGTCGGAGGAAACGAGGAGTGAGGAGAAGCGCGCTGCCGCCCCTCGACGTAAGAGCGGGGGAAGGTCGGCGGCACAAGCGACCGAGGGAGTGGGTATCAAGAATGAAAGTGTTGGTTCATTGATGTGGGTTGGGGTACATATAACAAACCCTAACATCTGTACCCCCTAAGACAAACCTCACTACAGGCTACAACATTTGACACACCCCCATAGCCTAAGTGAGGAGTGTCAAGCAAAACCAAAAGTGTACGGTCACAAGACCAGTCACAAAGAAACAAAGCTCAGGGTGGATCACAACGTCACCACACACTCTGAGCACAAGCAACAGGGGCCACAAGGCCAGTTTGAGAGTTCACAAGTGTGTATAGCAAGAGTACAAGCAAAGCAAATAGTAGACTCAAGCCTATACACGACTAGAAACCGTGTCAACAAGGCCTAACTGCACACAACACCTCAGGTGGTCACAAGGCGGAAGCGCCTTGGTGAAGATGTCTGCAGTGTTGGCCTCAGACTCCACAAACTCGAAGCGAGCCTGTCCACGTCTCTGCAACTCTCGCAGAAGAAAGTACCTGATGTTAATGTGCTTCACTCTGCTCTCCAGCTGCGGCTCTCGACAAAGGAGAATCGACGCCTTGTTGTCAGTGAACAAGGTCGGTGCAGAGCTCGGCCGCTCACCAAGGTCGGCGAGCAAGAAGGTCAACCAACGCAGCTCCTGTGCCGCCATGGCACCAGCGTAGATCTCAGCCTCAGCTGTAGAGGTCGAGACCGAAGAGGAGCGCGTGGACTGCCACGAAACAGCTCCAGAACCCAAGCTGAAACAGTACCCCTGAGTAGACCTATGAGTCTCAGCGCGTCAGCGTAAGAAGAGTCACAGTGACCAGTAAGTATGACAGGCTGCTGCCCTCCAAGAACTAGCCCCACGCCTGATGTCGTCGCTAGGTACTTCGCCACCCTCACAGCTGCCGTCCAGTGAACAGGACGGTGTCTCCCTGACGCAACAAAGCGAGCAAGGATGCTGAGAGGGAAGGCGAGGTCCGGGCGAGTGCAAGTCATCAGGTACATGAGGCAGCCCACTAGCTCTGCGTAGGGACCACTAGACTCAAACGGCTCGTCAAGAAAAGGTTCAGTAAGTCTGTGGTCAACAGCAAGAGGTGTGCGCTGTACTGTGGAGTGCTGAAGCTCGAACCGCTGAAGGACCTGCTGCACCATGTGTGACTGTGAGAGTGTAATGGTGCGAGCAGCTCTGTCCCTGGTGATCTGCAGGCCAAGGTAGTGGCGCAGCTCACCAAGGTCAGTGCACGTGTGTCTCTTCTGTAGTTCGAACTTCACGTCTGCCAAGGCAACCCTGTGAGCAGTGGCGAAAACCAGGTCGTCGACGTAGACCAGAACAAAGAACGGTGTGGAGCCACGACGAACGAACAGCGACGGGTCGGCAGAAGACGGTTGGAACCCAAGGTTAGAGAGGGTAGAACGAAGAGTGTCGTGCCACTCACGAGGAGCCTGACGAAGACCGTAGATAGGTCGCCTCAGCCTCCACTGGGTCCCAGGTTGGAAAGTGTCAGTGAAGGCAGGGGGAGGACGCAGCCAGACCTCCTCGTGTAAGCTACCCTGAAGGAAAGTAGTGGAGAAGTCGAGAGAGTGTAACTCGTATTCTCTCTGTGCTGCTATGTGCAGTAACACCCGAAGAGTGGTTATCTTCGGGGTAGGCGCGAAGGTTTGAAAGAAGTCAACTCCCTCGCGCTGACTGAAACCTCTAGCCACGTAGCGCGCCTTGAAGACCGGAGGAGATCCCGGTGGCCGCTTCACCCTGTAGATCCACATGCCATCGACTACGTTCGCCCCAGGGGAGGGAACCTCGTCGTCGTAGGTGCCTGTGGATCTGTAGGAGGCCATCTCTGCGTCCATGGCAGCTCTCCACTGAGAGGCCCAAGGCCCTGACACTGCCTCAGCGTATGTGCGAGGAGTCGGTATGTCAAGGGCGTCGGGGTCTCCCTCAGGGGCGAGCAGCATGGCAAAGAGATGTGGGGAAGCGGCTGCCAGGAACTCTAGCTCAAACTGCCTGTCCTCTAGGGCATCACAGCCAAGGGCAGACTCACCCCCGACGGCCAGAGGACTGGTAGGAGGAGCAGCCACAAGACTGGTGGCGTAGTCAAGGCGGCGAGTGGAGGCAAATTCAGTGACTACGGCAGTAAGGGCGGAGACAGAGGAGACAGAGGCACGAGGGTCGATAACAAGAGAGGCGAGAACACGAGAGAGAACAGGACGGTACGTGCGGTAGTAGTCAGTGACAGGAGGAGAGAGAGAAGCAGTGAAGGCCGACTCAAGAGGAGACGGAAGGAGAGACAGAGACGAACGCGGCGGACTAAAACGAAAGAGGGCAGTACGAAGGTCAGTAACGAGAACAGGAGACGAGTGACGAGCACGAGGGGAGCGACGAGAGGCCCAAGTCTGAGGAGGAGGGGACAACGGAGGCTAAGAACGAGGGAAAACAGCCGGGGAGGGGTCAGGAGGAGGAAGCGGAGGACCCGAGACGGGAGGAGAGGGGGAGGAGGAAGGAGAGCAGGAGGGGAGACCGAGGGCCCGAAGACCGGAGACAGGAGGAGGAGGCGGCGGCTGCTGCTATGGCGGCGGCTGCTGCTCCTCCTGCTGCTGTAGCGGCTCCAGCTGCTGCGCCTCCTGCTGCTGCTCCTCCAGCCGCTGCAACTCTCTCTCCTCTCTCTCCAACTCCACCTGCTCCTCACGGGCACGGCGAACACGAGTCTGGTGCCATGTCGGGTAGGGGTGGGGGGGAGGAGTAGTGTCGGGGGCTGCGGCAGCCCCGGGACCGCCCTCCAAAGCACCTGGCGCACCACCCCCAGAGTCAGCACCACCAACAGCAACACCCGGAAGACAAGAGTCTCCTGCAACCACGGGCTCAGCTCCAACTCCAGCACCCCCAGAGCTAGCACCTGTAGGGCCCTCTCCACGAGCACCAGCTCCCGCAGAGTGTGCAGCAGGCTGCGAGGAGGACTGTGGGGAAGGAGGCTGCACTTGAGGGGCTACCGAGGGGGGAGGGGTAGCCTAGGACACACCTGACGGGGCGGGACCAAGGGGGGGAGGCTGTACCGGGGGAGCAGGAGGGGGAGCGGAAGTCAGGAAGAGAGGGGGAGGAGGAACCGGGAGACCTCGACTTGGGTACCTGACGTAGTAGAGGGTGGACTCCTCGAAACGGACGTCACGGGAGTCAAAGAACCGGTGAGAGGGAGGGTGGTAAAAGGTGAAGTCAGAGGAGTCCTCAGGGAAACCAAGGAAGACACAGGGAACGGCGCGAGGCAAGAGCTTGTCCGCGGAAGTGTCGCGGACAATAGCCAAGCAACCCCAGACACGAAACCTCGACGCAACACCAGGGGACCCGGTCCAAAGACTGGTCGTTGAAGCCTCTGGCCGAGAGACGCGTGGCCAGAGGTTCAGCTGGTGAGCGGCGTACCTAACCGCGTAGGGCCATAGAAAATGGGGGGCACGAACGTGAGTCAAGGAGGTGCGGGCGATCTCCATGACCAAGCCTATGCGGCGCTCAGCAACCCCATTCTGCTGTGGGGACTCTGTAAGCGTCCAGGACTGACGAATGCCCTGCTCGCGAAAGAATCCAGCAAGAATGCCGGAGCGAAACTCACCCCCACGGTCAGAGTGAAGACAGCTGACACGACGACCACGAGTGCCCTCAGTGGTAAGCAACCACCTGATCAGCGTAGAAGTCACCTCAGACTTCTTCGCCAGGGGGAACACTGTGGCGTAGCGGGAGTAGCCGTCAACGACCACAAAAAAGAAACGCTCGCGCTCAGGGCCAAGGCGAGGGGCGGGGCCCCAGACGTCCAAGCGGAGCGTCTCAAAAGGCTCGGTGGCCGAACGAAGGGAGGAGGAGTGAGGGGTGGCGCGTAGCCGACCCTCGACGCAGGGACCGCACGGCGGTGCAAGTGAAGGCGGCAGCGACGGCAAGACACGCGGGAGGCCTAAGACAAGACGCTGACGAGACATAGCGCGCACACGAGGGAGGGACGGGTGCCCCGTCCGGTGATGCCACAGAACGGTGGGGTGTGCAAGCGACCGGCAGGAGCACGACGCAGCAACTGGACCAAACACGGGAACCTAACCAGACACAGCTACCTGGGGGGACGCAGCAACCTGGTGAGACGCAGGGACCAGACTGGGGGAAGTAACCGGGGCCGGGGGCAGGAGTCGCTGCTGCTACCACTGCTGCTGCTGCTGCCGCCGCTGCTGCTGCTGCTGCTGCTGCTGCTGCTGCTGCCGCTGCTGCTGCTGCTGCTGCTGCTGCTGCTGCTGCTGCTGCTGCCCACCAGGGCCAGTGTGAAGTGTGTAGAGACCAGAGCCCGGCTCGGCAGTAAAGGTGGCAAGAGGCGAGTAAGTGTCGCCGTCAACACAAACCGCCGTCTCACCAGAGGGCTCAATCCACACACCCACATGCTGACTCACAAGAGGCCTCACGCCCACCAAGTTCCTTGAGAACGAGGGGATGTGGAAGCCAGTCAGAGACCCAAAGGGAACAGCAGGGCAAGGAAGAGTAGTAGTGTAGCAAGCAGTGACTGGTCCCGAGGTGGGATCAGCCAGGGCCACAGAGACTGGCGCAGGAAGTGGAGTAAGTGTCGTGTGGTCGCGGAAGAAGCAGTGCGAAGCCCCAGAGTCCAGAGTGAAAGACAGCGAAGCGTCCTCCGAAGTAGCGCCTGGACTAGTGTCTACACAAGTGCCTACACTAGCAACAGGCAACTCAGCAAGACTAGCACCTAAGCTAACAACAGTCGAGAAAACAGAGTCAGAAGCACTAGAGTGAACAACAACATACATAGCATGAGGAGTTCCTAAGAGATCAAGCAACTGAGAAGCAGACATGCCCCAAAGAGCGGAGCCGTACGTCTGAACAAGAGGTAACCAGTCAGGGGCAGGGCCGCCAACGCCGAAGGCCAAGCGAACCGTGTCAGTGAAGTGAGCAAATCACTGACCAGGAGGGTGGGTGCGGCCACAAGGCTGGCCTCGGCGAGCACCTGTCAGAACCTGATAGGTGCACAAAGGGTGAACAACACCTCGCTGGGGCGGTCGCTGTCCCAGCCCCGAAACCTGCTACTGCCGCTGCTGCTGCGGGGGCTGCTGCAAGGGGAGGGGCTGCTGCTCCTGCACCTGCTGCTGCCGCTGGGCCAGGTACCACGCCGCTGCTCCACCCACCGCAGCCGGCAGACCAGGAGGAGGCTGACGAGTCCGGATGTCGCCTCCACCAGCTGCAGTAGGGGAGTCACTGGCCGCTGCACGAGACGCCTCTCCAGGCCCTGCGCTCCCGCCGCCACCGGTCGGCACGCCACCCCCACCACCTCCGCCGCCAACGCCGCCACCGCCGCCGCCGCCTGAACCCTGACCGCCCCTCCTGCCACCCCTACCTCGAGACCGCGACGTAGTCGTAACAGCAGCTGCGGTCACGTCAGTAGTCGCAGTGGCAAGCGAGGCAGTAAAAGTGGGCAGCTGAGGGACAGTGCACCCGTGAAACAGTGGAGGGGGCACAGCACCAGAGGCGGAGGCTACTGAGCGGAGGTTGCTCTCGACGTCCTTGAGCGCAGAATCAAGGACCTCGATAGTGAGCTCACTAAGGTGCTTCAGAAGAAGCGTGTCACGAATCGAGGCAAGGCGGCCAGGGAGGCTAGTGGCAATGAAGTAGATAGTAATCGCCATAGGAGGGGGAAGCAGTGCAAGCTGTGCGTCAGTGCAAGTAGTGCGGTAGCTAGAATCGAGCGAGCGGAGGTGAGCAATCAAGTCAGCAGAGCGCTCAAACGAGGCGAGGTCAGGGAACAAGAACGGTAGGAAGAGGCGGCCAAGGGAGACAGTGGTGGGAGTAGCGTAGCGGGCCTTGATAGCAGTGCGAGCCTGAGTGAAGTGGGCCTCCTCAGACTCAGGGAGGAGGCGGCTAAGAGCGATGCAGGCCGCAGCGTCACGCGACTTCCACGCCGTCAGGTCAGCACGCTGGCGGGTAAAGCGGTCTCTGGCGGCGTCGTCAGGGGCAGGGCCTAAAGGCGTAGGGTCGTGGGGCGCAGGAAGGTCACCAGTAGCGTGCGCCCAGAGGGACTCGCTCGCTTGGACCTGACTCTCTAAAAGGCGACGTGCGCGTAGGAGCTAGACCGGAAACTCGAGCGGTCTACCGTTAGCGTCAAAACGAAGAACCCTAGGGGTCGCCATAGCAAAAGCAAAGAGGTGGGAAGTGCTGCTGCTGAAACCCTAATCACTGAGAGCGACTCTGTAGGGCGCTAGGGGACATAGGGTAGGGCGCTACGGGACACAGAGTAGGGCGCAACACTGCTGGACTAGGAGGGCGCAGCGCCACGGGCAGGGGTAGCGCGACGCGACGCAGCGGGACAGGACGGGCAGCGCGACGCGACGCGACGGGACGGGACGGACTGCGCGAGGCGGATGGGCAGCGCGACACGACGCGAAGGGACGGGACGGACTGCACGACGTGGACGGGCAGCGCGACGCGGACGGACGGGACGGGACGGACGGGCAGCGCGACGCGGACGGACGGGACGGGACGGACGGGCAGCGCGACGCGGACGGACGGGACGGGACGGGCGGCGCGACGCGGACAGGCAGCGCGACGCGGACGGACGGGACGGGACTGAAGGCGCGACGCGGACGGGCAGCGTGACGCGGACGGACGGGATGGGACGGACGGCGCGACGCGAACGGACAGCGCGATGCGGCGGGACAGTTGGAGCGACGTAACGGCAGGCGCAGCGGGCGCTAGGGCACGAGAGCAACGTAACGGCAGGCGCAGCGGGCGCTAGGGCACGAGAGCGACGTAGCGGCAGGCGCGATAGGCGCTAGGGAACAGTACGAGCGTAACGGGCACTAGGGTACGGGACAGGCTCGGGCGCTACGGACGTGAACGAGAGGAACGGGATCCCACAGGATCCTAACCTAGGTGATACCATGTCAAGAACGAAAGTGTTGGTTCATTGATGTGGGTTGGGGTAGATATAACAAACCCTAACTGTCAAACATTACATATGTTATAGTTCTGTAGGCTATAGTGGGTTTAGCCTTAGGGGGTACACAATTCTAGGTTTTCCTACTTGTACTCTTAATCTTCCTAGTTCAATCACTCCTTCTCATTCTAACATGGCATCAGGAGCCTAGGTTAGGAACCTAGGACCACGTGTTACTAAGGGCCCGTCCTTCCGCCAGCGCCCTCGAGCGCCTTCTCACTTTAGCGCCCTCCGCGCCTCGCTGTCCGTGCGCCCTGGCGCGCCTCGCTGTCTCGTCGCGTAGCCCACTAGAAGCCCGCGCGCGGCCCGTTTTTTGCCCGCGCACGGCCTCGTTTTTTCCCCACGCAGCTCGTTAGCCGCCCTCGCGTGGCCTCCTTCTAGTGCGCGCGACCCCCCCCCTAGCCGCCCACGCCGTCGACGTAGCCCGCCCTGGCCTCGCGCGGCCCCTAGAGCAGCTCGCCAGCTGCCCGTCAACAGGCGCGCGCCGCCACCTCGCCCTTGCAGGCCGCCGCCCGTGCGTAGGTCGTCGCCCACGCGTAGGCCACAGCCAGCCCGTAGGCCGCCACCTCGACCCGCGCGCCGGCCCACCCTCTCTGCCGAGCCGCGCCGCGCAGTCCTGCCCGAACCGCGCCGCCCGAGTCGCGCCGCCCTGACCGAGCCGCGCCGCCCCACCTGCAGCAATTGCTGTTCCTGTTCCTCCTGCTACTGCTCTTACTGCTACTGCTACTGCTGCCACTATGGCTACACCCACAGTTCTCTCTTTCGATGCTGAGGGCCGTCCGCTCCAGTTTGATGCCTGGCTCGACGATCTCCACCTCTTCCTCCAGATCACTGCTAAGGATGATGTCTCGCTGTATGACCATGCGTCTGGAACCGCTCTAGCACCTCCTGACACTGCTGACAGTACAGCTCGCTCCCAGTGGCAGACTCGTGACGCCCACGCTCGCCTAGCCATTCGCAGCCACCTGCCGTTAGATGAGCGCGCACACTTCGGCCAGCATAAGACTGCTAAGGCACTGTACGATGCAGTCGTCGCTCGCTACTGCTCGCCTGCCTCTGCTACTATAGGCCGTCTCTCGCTGCCCTATCTTTTCCCCAACCGCGCCGCCTTTCCCACAGTCGCTGACCTCATTACCCACCTCCGCACTAGTGACACTCACTACCGAGCCGCCCTTCCTGCTGAGTTCCTCGCCAAGAACCCCCCCCCAATGTACCTCGTTCTCTACCACCTAGTCACTCGTCTCCCTGACTCTCTTCGCACAGTCAGGGACCACTTTCTCGCCCTCTGCCCCACCGAGCTCACCATTGACCTCCTCGAGAAGCATCTGCTTGCAGCTGAGTCTAGCATAGTTGCTATAGGTGCCTCTCGTGGCTACCCCCGTGTCAGAATCCCAACCACACCATTGGGATAAAAGGGCTTGTTAAGTAGCGGGTCAGAGTGCGCCCATAACCCCCCAGGCGAACGCGCCTGTAACCCCCCTAGGATCAATCGGGCATCCACAGTGCAGATCTACTGACACCCCCCCACACTGGGAGGCCCAGGACTGAGCACAGCGGCAACGGCCTACATGTGCATACACCGAGATTCGAACCCAAGACCTTACTGACACCATGTCAGAATCCCAGTCACTAGACCATTGGGATAGAAGGGCTTGTTAAGTAGCGGGTGAGTGCGCCCATAACCCCCCAGGCGAACGCGCCTGTAACCCCCCTAGGATCAATCGGGCATCCACAGTGCAGATCTACCGACACCCCGCACACCCTTCTTTGACAGGTGTTCCCCTCCCCCCCTTCTCCCCTCGGTTGCCTCTGCTGCCGCTGTCGACTTCCTTGGTGCTGAGGAAGTCGGGGCTGCGTCTGCTCCTAGCTGGAGGCGCAAGGGCGGCAAGGGCAAGGGGGGCAAGGGTGGTGGTGGTGCTAGAGGGGGGGGTGGAGGTGGAGGTGGAGGTGGCGGCGGTGGGGGCGGTGGGGGTGGTGGCGGTGGTGGGGGTGGTGGCGGGGCTGGGGGGGTGGGTGGCAGCGGCGGGGGTGGTGGCGGCAGTGGTGGTGGAGGAGGCCGGGGTGGAGGTGGTGGTGGTGGAGGCAGTGGGCGTGGGGGTGGCAGCTCGGGTGGTGGTCGGGGTGGACTGGCGCAGCGTGGAGGCTCGGGTGGTGTCCAGCGCCAGCAGCAGCGTCTTGGAGAGACCCCGTCGTCCCAGCAGCTTCGTGAGTGGTACTCTCAGCATGGGGGGTCTGGGGGCGGGGGTACCTGCACGTATGTCATCCGCACAGGTGACCGCGCTGGTCAGACGTGTGGGAGGTTCCACACGCCACAGCGCTGCTTCTTCCATCTCGACGACGCCTGGCGTGCACAGTTCCCTGAGGCCTCTGAGCTGCCCCGCTGGGCTGATCTGCTTAAAAAGAACATTGATGTCTTTGCACTTGACTTTGATGTTATCCTAGGAGCCATGTATGCATTGACTATTAGTGTTGAGGGTGACTGTTACTTGTGTGTGCCACCAGACCCAGGCATTGCGACCAGTGAGGCTGCCGCTCTAGGTGCCAGTGTGTCTGCTGCCCCACGTCCTAAAGAGGCTGCTGCTCTAGGTGCAGGTGTGTCTGCTGCGTCAGGTACTTGTGAGTCTGCGCTTTCAGGTACTGCGTCTACTGAGGCACTGCACACCTTCACACTGGACTCTGGTGCTTCTCGCTGTTTCTTTCGCGACCGCACTGCCCTAGAGCAGCTCCCTAGGCCGGTTGCTGTCTCCCTGGCTGACCCCATCCGGGGGTCCGGTCCTTGCGACCTCCACCACTGCCCTCCCTTGTCCTGCTGTCCCGTCCGGCACCCAGTCGGGCCTTTACCTCCCCTCGTTCTCTACGAACTTGGTGGCGGGTTCCGCGCTCCAGGATGCGGGTGTTCACCAGTTCACCCCTGCCTACGAGCGTGTGACACACTGCACGTGTGCCCACACGGGTCGACACCTGGCTACCTTCACTCGGCAGCCGGGGTCAGACTTGTACACACTGACCACTAAGTCCCCTCAGGTAGCGGCGTCTGCGTCTGCGTCAGGTCAGTTGTCCGCCCCCTGCTCGTGTCGCACCCTGTCGCACCGGACGGTCCTCTGGCACCACCGCCTTGGGCACCCTTCGATGCAGCGCCTTCGTGGCATGCACTCCCGTTACCTTGTCTCTGGTCTCCCCAGATCACTGCCTCCCCTGCCACCGTCCCCTGCCCCTCCCTGCCTTCCCTGTGTCGAGGGGCGGCAGCGTGCCACCCCTCACTCCTCTGAGTTTCCCCCGACGGAGGCCCCTCTACAGACCCTGCACATGGACGTATGGGGCCCAGCCTGCGTCCGTGGACAGGGAGGAGAGCGCTACTTCCTGCTGGTAGTTGACGACTACACGCGTTACACCACGGTCTTCCCCTTGCGCACCAAGGGAGAGGTCCCTGCTGTTTTGATCCCTTGGATCCGCGCTACCCGTCTCCAGCTGGAGAGGCGCCTTCGCACGGACCTTCCCGTCCTGCGACTCCACTCTGACAGAGGTGGTGAGTTTTCCTCCGGTCTCTTGGAGACCTTCTGTTAGGGGGAGGGCATTCGCCAGACGTTCACGCTTCCGGCCTCTCCTCAGCAGAATGGGGTTGCTGAGCGCCGCATTGGCTTGGTCATGGAAGTCGCTCGTACCTCCTTGGTCCATGCGGCTGCCCCCCATTTTCTGTGGCCGTTTGCGGTCCGCTACGCCGCGCATCAGCTCAACCTCTGGCCCCGTGTCTCCGTTCCGGAGACCTCACCGACGCTGCGTTGGACGGGAGAGGTTGGCGATGCGTCTGTGTTCCGGGTGTGGGGATCTCGTGCCTTTGTCCGCGATACGTCCGCGGCCAAGCTCTCCGCCCGCGCTGCTCCCTGTGTCTTCCTTGGCTTTGTCCCTGACGCGCCTGGCTGGCAGTTTTACCACCCCACCTCGCACCGGGTCTTCGCCTCTCAGGACGTCACTTTTGACGAGTCGGTCCCGTTCTACCGTCTCTTCCCCTACCGCACTGCCCCGCTCCCCCCCCCGCCGCTCTTCCTCACGCCAGGTGCTGCTTTGGTAGACCCCCTGCCTCCCCAGGGTCCTGCTCCCTCAGGTGTTTCCCAGGTAGACCCGGTCGAGCCTGTCGAGGTAGCTGTCGACTCTGGTCCTCCGCGAGGTACTGAGCGTGCTGAGCCTGAGCGTGCTGAGCCTGGTGGTGCTGGGTCTGGGGGTACTGAGACTGGGGGTGCTGAGCCTGGGGGTGCGGAGACTGCGGGTGCTGAGCCTGGGGGTGCGGAGACTGCGGGTGCTGAGCCTGGGGGTGCAGAGACTGCGGGTGCTGAGCCTGGGGGTGCAGAGACTGCGGGTGCTGAGCGTGGGGGTGCTGTCCCTGGGGGTGCTGAGTCTGGAGGTCCTGAGCCTGGGGGTACTGCGCCTGGGGGCGCTCTCTCTTCCCAGCAGCTGCGTGAGTGGTACTCTCGATACTGTCGCCGCCTCCGAACTGCTACTGGAGCTGGAGCTGAGGGCGCTGTGCCTACTGGAGGTGGTGTTGCTGCTGACCCTGGGGTCGGCACTGGAGGTGCTGGAGCCACTGGTCCTGGAGGTGCTGCTGGTGTTGCTGGGGGTACTGGAGCTGCTGGTGCTACTGGAGGTTCTGGAGCTGCTGGTGGTGCTGCAGGAGTTGGAGCTGCTGCTGGAGGTTCTGGTGCTGTCTCTACTGGTTCTGGGGGCACTACACGGCCGCGACCGTACTTCGTTCCACTCCTCCAGCAGGTTCTTGGTCAGCCGCCTCCTCCTTGTCCTGCTCCCTCCTTAGAGTGTCCTCCGCGTGTCCAGTCGCAGTCACAGCTACCCCCTGCCTCGCCACTTCCTGGTCCTTCTCCCTACACTGGTCCGACAGGCGGTCTTACAGAGCGTCGTGAGCCTGAGTCTCGTCCTGTGTCGCCTGAGTCTCGTCCTGTGTCGCCTGTTCGTGCTGCTCGCACTGGTCGCCGTGCTCCGCGTGAGCGTCCTCCACCTGTTTCTGGCACACACTATATGACTCTGCGTCCTTCCACTGCTCCACTGCGTGTCCCTCTGTCGTCTCCTCCTGCGTCCTCTCTTCCTGACCTTGCTGACCCGGAGTCTGACCGGGTTCGTGCTGCCAGTCCTACTGTCACGCGTCTCCTGGCCACTGCTGTCACTGACCCTTCCTTTGAGTCTGCTGCTGCGTCTGCCCTAGTTGCCGAGCTTGTTGACTTTGCTGCTCGCTGTCGTCTAGACTACGCCGCGAGTCTTGTTGCTGAGTCTGAGTCTGTCTGTCCTCCGTCCGTCGGGGGTGAGTGTGCTCTAGGCACGGACGTCCTTGAGGACAGACAGGAGGACCTTGAGTGTCTTGTAGCCGCTGCGCCTCATCTCGTGTCCATGCTACTTGCCCCTGAGGGAGACCCGGATGCTCCAGACATCCCGACCCCGCGCTCTTACGCTGAGGCGATCGCGGGTGAGTACTCCTCTCAGTGGCAGTCAGCCATGGACGCAGAGATGGCATCCTGGAAGTCCACTGGCACTTACGTCGACGAGGTTCCCCCTCCTGGGGCGAACATCGTCAGTGGCATGTGGATTTTCAGGGTGAAGCGGCCGCCAGGTTCTCCGCCTGTCTTCAAGGCTCGTTACTGTTATAGTCACAATAGCCTTGAATGTGCCTAAAACGAAAGATAGAGTGCACAGACGGATTTCTGCACAGCGGCTTCAAACGTTGATAGCGTTCTGCTCACAGCTGCAAATGACTTGATTCAAATTGGATCTGGAGCGTCTTGACGTCGCCTACAATAAGCAATTTAGATTGCACGATTTCATAAAGAATTGACGACACAGCGTCGGTTTGAACGAACGGTACTATGGCAGCCACTATAGTCTTAGAACACAAGATAGGAAGAGTTACGAGTTGGGAATGACTCCCAGCTCCTACAAACCCCAAGAGCCGAGGTACAGTGATGTGGAACAGTGCCACACTGTCCCCAACCACGAAGGGTCTCGAAACTACCCTCCACAAGGGCCTACACCAAGAGAAATGTTACACTACACAAAGTAATGCAACTATTCTCACTATCTTAAAGTTTACCCTTTTGGAGAGCTTCGAAATAACTTGAATCTTGAAACCAAGGCTCTGGTTCTTCAAGGTAAATTCTTCCTTGAGTTCTTGGAATTCTGCTGCGCACACCTGCGACACGCCGAACGTTCCACACACGACAAAATAGAAAACCGCACACGACACGCAAACGACGACGTGACACGCGACTAGCGATAACTCGCTATTGACTCGACGCACACATTCAAAATCATGCTTCATCATACACACACTATTGTAAACATGAAATATATATTATTTCATGCCCTCATACCATTCCATGCACACACGCATGCACGCACACGGACAACAAGCCGAATGCAAACCGTAGGGTTGCACCAACAAACTCCCCCTCGGATTGTTGGCCTTAGGATCTTGCTCTCTCAGTTCAGAGCCATCCCAGCCAGCTTGCAACACTTCCAATGCTGCTGCTCCACCAGCCTCTTGGTCATCATGTCAGCTGGCTGCCTTGTCGTCTTCACATAGTGCAACTCAACTTCACCCGCGGCCACCATGCTCCTCGTCCAATGCCACTTCACCCTCATGTGCTTGGTGAGGCCATGCAACACAGGGTTCTTAGCAAGAGCAATGGCACCCTGGCTGTCACAGTAGAGTGGGGTAGGTCCTTGCTGCTCCTCCCCCAATTCAGCCAACAAACGCCGCTGCCACACAATCTCTCGTACGGCACGGAAGAGTGCCATATACTCGGACTCCACCGAGCTCAATGCTTGATCCACCTGCTTCTTGCTCTCCCAAGCAGTTGGGCCTCCACCAACACAGCAAATGAACCCTCCAACACTTGTCATGTCCTCTGGTTCTGATGCAAAAGAAGCATCCGAGAATGCGGTGAGGAACAAACGCCCGGGTTCAACACCATCCGCGCCCTTTTGGCGCCTTTGCGCCGCCGCCGAATATTGCAGCCCAACGGTCGGTGTTTGGCCAAGATACTTGGCCACTCTCATTCCAGCTGCTACCTGCTCCTCATTAGGGCATTGAACAACCCTAGCCAACTGTCCGGTAGCAAACGCGACGTCCGGTCGGGTGTTTACCGCCGCGTACATGAGGCTGCCCACCAACGAGTGAAAACGGCGCCTCTCCTCTTCACCAACGCTCTCCTCCTCTGGTCCCTTCACACACTTGAAACCAGAGGGAAAGGGTGTAGCCACATGGCCTTCACTCTGCCCAAAGTTGGCAGCCAATGCCTCCAGGTACTTCCGTTGATGCACCCGCATGCACCGCTTCTCCACATCACGTTCAATGTGAAGCCCAAGGTATAAGTTGACGTCACCAAGGGCCTTACACTTAAACTTGTCCTGAAGCTTCAGCATCACCTCCTTCACAAGGTCAGATGACGGTGAAAAGATGAGGATGTCATCCACGTACACCACCATGAAGCTCCTCTGCTCCCCCTCGCCAAGCATGAACAATGAGTGATCGGCCGTTGAGGGAGTGAAGCCGATCTCCTCCAAAACTCCTCGCAGCTTCAAGTACCACTGCCTAGGGGCCTGCTTCAGTCCATAAAGGGCCTTCTTCAGCCTCAAAACTCTGCCACTACCATCATCAAACCCCTCTGGCTGCGCCATGAAAATCTCTTCCTCAAGGACGCCATTGAGGAATGCCGTTGTGACATCCATTTGTTTCACCACCCATCCTTTGATGGCAGCTCCCGCGAGTAGGGTTCGCAGCGTCTTCGGCTTCACCACAGGAGCAAACAACTCCTTATAGTCCACCTTCTCCTTCTGCTGGTACCCCTTCGCCACAAGCCTAGACTTGTAGCGCTCGATCTTGCCGTCGGCGTCGGACTTGATCTTGAAGAGCCACTTGGACGTAATCGCCTTACGCCCCTCCGGTAGCTCCACCAATTCCCATGTGCCGTTCTCCTCAATGCTCTTCAGCTCACTCTCCATTGCCTTCTTCCACTCCTCAGCATCACTACTCTCCAAGGCCTCCTTGAGAGTTGCTGGTTCCCCCGGCATCTCCACCGGAGAGAAGAACGCGAAGGCACACTCCTCGTAGTCACTCTCCTCGTCTTCTCCAACTATAAGTGCCGCTCCGGCCAAGGCTGACTTGGCTGGCTTTCCCAGTGCCTCATAGGTCAGCCTATTTGGGGCTTGGATTCTCCTTTTGCCCCTTCCTTCTTCCTCAGCTGCAGGGACATGAAGGCCTTGGCATTGCTGCGGGGTGACTCGGATCCGTGGAGCACTCGTAGTGCGAGAAGGAAGTGTCGGTGCACGCTCGCTCACTTGCTGAACCTCCTCCTCTTCTTCCTCTGCATCCTTGGCCTCCTCTCCCCCATTCACAAGGGAAGATTGCCTTGTGGTGGTGCTGCCGCTGCTCAGCTCCAAGGGCAGCTCCACATGCTCCAAACCGGAACTCTTCACGTCCCCCAACCGCACGCCTATCTTCGCCTCATTCTCCGCCTTCCAATCCTTGTACATCAGATTCTCCATGAATTTGCAGTCCCTGCTCACCAAGAATTTCTTGGTGAATGGGTCCCAAAGAAGCCACCCCTTGCTGTTTTGAGCCATGCCCAAGTGCACAGCCCATATCGCCTTGGCACCGAGCTTGTTGTGCCGAAGATGCTTAGGCACGAGCGCCATGCACATGCACCCGAACACCCGAAGCATATCCACCTTTGGCTTCCTTCCAATCCACTCCACATAGGGCACCCATTTGTCTGCTCCCACATGAGTCAAAGCTCTGTTCTTGGCCACACATGCACTCCGCACCGCATCAGGCCAGAAATATTCGGGTAGCCCGGCTTCAATGAGCAACCCGCGCGCCGTCTCCGTGATTGTCCGGTTCGCTCGCTCGGCGATGCCGTTCATTGCAGGGGAGTATGGCATGGTAAGGGACTGCCTTATGCCATTCTTCTTCAGCCACAATCCAAAATCCTTGCTCAAGAACTCTCCCCCTCGATCGGTGCGGATTGCCTTCACTAGCCGGTCTTGTTGCCGCTCCACCATCGGCAACCAATCGGTCTTCACCGTTTCAGCCACGTCACTCTTCTTGGACAGCACGTACACCCAAGTCATGCGAGTGTAGACGTCCACAATGGTGAGAAAGTACTCAGCTCCAGCAGCTCCAAGCTTCAGGGGGCCCACCACGTCCATCACCACCTCATCAAGTGGTGCCTTAGCCGTTGCCTCCGAACTAGAGAACGGGAAACGGGTGAACTTGGCTTGCATGCACGTCGGGCAGCCAAGTACCTCATCGGGCTCCCCCTTCACACGTATGCCAGCAACCATCTCATTCTTCAATAGCTGCTGCAAGATGGGCAGGGCCACATGCCCCATTCGCCGATGCAAGGTGAGCCAATCACACTCCCCCGTAGCCGAAGTCGGATTGGAGAATGCCGCACTCGCAATAGTGCCCCACATGTTCTCTCCGTACTCCTCCTCCGCTGCTGCCTTGGGGTTATCCTCACCCTTGTGCTGCTTCTGAGCTGCTGCACCACTCTCCTCATGTTCACCGAGCTTGCTGGTCCCTCCAAGATTGCACTTCTTGGACTTTATCTCCTTAGCGCGACCGTTCGCGCCATCGCCGCTACCAACCACTTCACCCTTGGTGCTGATGCTTGCTGCCACTTGCCTCTCCTTAGGCATGGGGACCACAGAGATTTGCCACATCTCGTTGTAGACATCCCTATCCTCGTGAAGGTCCCAAAGAATCCGCTCGCCAAGCCTCGCGGTGTAGGTCTTAGCTCCCTTCGAGCTCGTGTCCATGCCGGCCTTTTGCAACCGCCGCACGGAAATCAGGTTGGCAGCAAGGTTGGGCACCCAAAGCACGTTCTTGAGGCCCACCATCTTCCCATCAGCACCCTTGAACATGGCCTTGCCCATGCCTTTCACCTCTGCTCGCTGCCCCAAAGCCGATGTCACATGCTTCACCGGTGACGGCTCAAGTTCGGTGAGCAAGTCCGCACAAGGTGTCATGCTATAGGTAGCGCCGCTATCGATCACCCAATAGTCCAGGGAGTGTAGGGTGACCTTCCCCACAGCTGCTGGCTCCTCAAAGCTTTCATCATTCTCTGGACCAGCCGGTGCTTGCGTGGACACGAAGAAGAATTGACCCGGGAAGCGATCGTCCCTCGACTCGCTCTCGTTGCCGGCACTCTTCATACTTGCAGCACCACCTCCGCGACCGCCACGGCCTCCACGGCCTCTTCCTCACCCTCCTCCTGCTCCTCTACCCTCTTGGCCTTGAGCAGGAGTCCATCCATCAGGGGGTTTGTAGCAATCGCGCCACATGTGTCCGCTCTTGTGGCAAAAATGACACTCGCCGTCGAACCGTCCGCGACCGCGTCCGTTGTTCTTGTTGTCATTGCCGTATCCGCTACTCCCGCGGCCTCCGTTGAAGTTGCTGCCTCCAAACCTTCCTCCTCCTCGTCCTCTGCCCTTTCCACGGCCATATTCACGGCCGATGCTTGCTGCCCCGGCGCCATCCGCACTCGCCAACTCACGGCGACGGAAATCCTCTTGAAGGATCGCTCGCTTCACGTCTTCGAGCGAGAGGTGGGGCAAGTCACGATTGAGGTTGATGATGAGAGAGGACCATGACTCTGGGAGTAAGGCCAGCAACTTGGTCTTCTTTTGGAGCTCACTGTAGTTCAAATCAGCTCCCTCAAGCCGCGTCAACAAGTCGAAGAATTTCTGCACCCCTTCTTCAACCGCTTCGTCTTCTTCAATTCGTAGTGCCGCCATTTGCCGTTCCAACACCACCGCTACCGCCGCTGTTGCAGGAGCATGTACACCCTTGAGAGCAGCCCATGCCTTTGGTCCCTTCTCTGGTTCACGCTGGAATGGTTTGATGTGACGGATCTGGCTGCTCCCCAACGCTTGCCCAAGTAGGAGATAGCCTTGTGCGCTCTTCCGCACCCACGGGCTCTTCTCCGGGTCGTTCTCGGGGCGCTTCTCCGTTCCTTCCATCACCTCCAGCAGGTCATAGTGGTCAAAGATGTTCTCCATCTTGAAGGACCATTCAGCAAAGTTGTCACCGTTGAACTTGTCAAGCCCAAACACCCTAGGCTCATCCCTAGGTGGGCCAAGACTTGGTTGCATGGGCGCCATGGCTGAATCACGGGGTTGGCCTTGAGCTTGGGCTTCTCCACTGCCACCAGCAACTCTGCCACCCCTTTCCTCAGGTCCATCCATTGTCGAAACTGCTCCAAGGGGCTCTGATACCACTTGTTATAGTCACAATAGCCTTGAATGTGCCTAAAACGAAAGATAGAGAGCACAGACGGATTTCTGCACAGTGGCTTCAAACGTTGATAGCGTTCTGCTCACAGCTGCAAATGACTTGATTCAAATTGGATCTGGAGCGTCTTGACGTCGCCTACAATAAGCAATTTAGATTGCACGATTTCATAAAGAATTGACGACACAGCGTCGGTTTGAACGAACGGTACTATGGCAGCCACTATAGTCTTAGAACACAAGATAGGAAGAGTTACGAGTTGGGAATGACTCCCAGCTCCTACAAACCCCAAGAGCCGAGGTACAGTGATGTGGAACAGTGCCACACTGTCCCCAACCACGAAGGGTCTCGAAACTACCCTCCACAAGGGCCTACACCAAGAGAAATGTTACACTACACAAAGTAATGCAACTATTCTCACTATCTTAAAGTTTACCCTTTTGGAGAGCTTCGAAATAACTTGAATCTTGAAACCAAGGCTCTGGTTCTTCAAGGTAAATTCTTCCTTGAGTTCTTGGAAGTCTGCTGCGCACACCTGCGATACGCCGAACGTTCCACACACGACAAAATAGAAAACCGCACACGACACGCAAACGACGACGTGACACGCGACTAGCGATAACTCGCTATTGACTCGACGCACACATTCAAAATCATGCTTCATCATACACACACTATTGTAAACATGAAATATATATTATTTCATGCCCTCATACCATTCCATGCACACACGCATGCACGCACACGGACAACAAGCCGAATGCAAACCGTAGGGTTGCACCAACAGTTACGTTGCGCGAGGCTTCAGTCAGCGAGAGGGAGTAGACTTCTTTCAGACCTTCTCCCCCACCCCGAAGATGACCACTCTTCGGGTGCTACTGCACGTTGCCGCTCAGCGTGACTACGAGCTTCACTCTCTTGACTTCACCAAAGCTTTCTTGCAGGGCAGCCTGCACGAGGAGATCTGGCTGCGCCGCCCTCCTGACTTCACTGGGTCGTTTCCCCCTGGTACCCAGTGGAGCCTCCGGCGGCCGGTCTACGGTCTCCGCCAGGCGCCACGTGAGTGGCACGACACACTGAGGACTACTCTTGCGGCTCTTGGGTTCGCGCCTTCTACTGCTGACCCGTCGCTGTTTCTGCGCACCGACACGTCGCTGCCGCCGTTCTACATCCTCGTGTACGTCGATGACTTGGTCTTTGCCACTGCTGACACTGAGGCTCTCGCCCACGTGAAGTCGGAGCTGCAGAAGAGACACACATGCACAGACCTGGGTGAACTGCGCAGCTACCTTGGCTTGCAGATCACCCGGGACAGAGCACGCCGCACCATCACACTGACTCAGTCACACATGGTGCAGCAGGTCCTTCAGCGCTTCGGCTTCACCTGGTCCTCAGCACAGGCCACTCCTCTGGCTACAGGTCACTCGCTCTCAGCTCTGCCTTCGGATGAGCCGTAGAGCTGAGTGGTCCTTACCCAGAGCTAGTTGGCTGCCTCATGTACCTGAGGACGTGCACTCGTCCTGACCTAGCATACCCTCTTGGCCTTCTGGCCCGCTACGTGGCTCCTGGCAGGCACTGAAAGGTGCACTGGGATGCTGCAAAGAGGGTATTGCGCTGCTTGTGCAGTACATCGGGCATGGGGCTCGTGCTTGGAGGGAGGAGCTCAGTTGTTCTCACTGGGCACTCAGACGCTTCTTGGGTTGACGACCAGGCTACTCAGCGGTCGTCACAGGGTTACACCTTCAGCCTTGGCTCTGGCTCAGTTTCCTGGCATTCTACACGTTCGTCTTTAGTTCTCAGCTCCAGTTGTGAGGCTGAGATCTACGCCACAGCCATAGCTGCACAGGAGTTACGCTGGCTCACCTACCTGCTGACCGACCTGGGAGAGCGGCCTCGTTCTCCTCCAGTGCTCTACGTCGACAACAAGGCTGCCATTGCCTTGTGTGAGGAGCACAGACTGGAGCACAGAACGAAGCACATCGCTCTACGTTACTTCCTGGCTCGAGAGTTGCAGCAGCGTGGTCAGCTTCGTCTGCGTTACGTGGCCACTCAGGCCAACACTGCTGATATATTCACCAAGGCACTTCAGTCTGGTGATCATCAGCGTTTCTGCACTTTGCTAGGGCTTGTCCCCACTTTTCCTCACTTGCTGTAGGCTTTGCTTGTACTATGATCTATATATATATACCTGCATGTTTGCACTGCTAGATATAGATCACTGTGCTGTTTGTGTTGCATATATGCCTCTGCATGTGAACTGGCCTTGTGGCCCTTTGCCTGTGCTCAGAGTGTGTGGTGACTTTGTGATCCACCCTGAGCTTGCTTTGCCCTTCTTGACTGGTCTTGTGACCCCCCTTTGCTCTCCCCCACTTTGCCTATGGGGGTGTGTCAAACATTATATATGTTATAGTTCTGTAGGCTATAGTGGGTTTAGCCTTAGGGGGTACACAATTCTAGGTTTTCCTACTTGTACTCTCAATCTTCCTAGTTCAATCACTCCTTCTCATTCTAACACTAACATCTGTACCCCCTAAGACAAACCTCACTACATGCTACAACATTTGACAGTGGGGGAAGGGAACACGGGAGATCTGAGACCAGGAGACGCAAGAGCATGCTGCGGAGGCACGGCAAGGAGGAGTGACCAAGATGGTGGTGCCAGCGGAGGGAGGGGTGAGTGAGTACCAGACACGAGCAAGACGCAGCTACCTGACCTGGCGCAGCCACCCGAGCAGACTCAGTGTGCATTCTGTATAAGCCAGACCTAGTCCAAGTGAACAAGGCGAGTTGGTCACCAGTCACCGAGTCCGTACAAGTTGCCATGAGCACGCCCCCAGGAGTAGAGGTAGTGACCAACTGATCCTGGAGGACAGCTGTGCTCACCAATTTCGTAGCGGACGAGGGGCGGTGGAGAAGTTGGTTGTAGGTCTTGAATGACTAATGAGCGACAAGATGCTGTCAATCGGAGGCGTGAATATGCAAAACCGGGAAGTAGAGGAGAGGGGAGGGGAGTGGATAGAAAAGGGTTTGAGAAGAGGGTAGTGGAGGAAAGGGGAGTCGAAAAGAGGGTAGTGGAAGAGAGGGGAGTGGAAAAGAGGGGAGTGGGAAAGAGGGGAGTGGGAAAGAGGGGAGTGGAAAAGAGGAGAGTGGAAAAGAGGGAAGTGGAAAAGAGGTGTGGAAAAAAGGGGTGTGGAGGGAGTGGATGAGATAGTAGGGAAGGAGAATGGAGTGGAGATGAGGTGAGAATTGAGAAAGAAAGGGCGAGGACAAGAGTGTGAGTGAGCTTGAGATACGGGAAACAAGAGTTTAGTAGAGTGATGATAACATCAAGCTTGAAGATGCCCGTGTTCACACACCCACATACATGAAGATGCACACACATACATGCACGAACGCATGAATGCACGCACCCCCCACCCCCCCTACCCCCCCACACACACACACGCACATACACACATGCGCATACACGCAAACACGCAAATACACGCTCGCGCACACACATACGCACACACACGCACACACACACACGCACACATACACATATATACACATATATTCACACATACACACGCACGCATACACACACACACATATACACAAACACAAACACAAACATATACGCACACACACATACACACACACACGCACCCACACATACATACACATACATATACACACACACACACATACACACACACACATACACACACACGTCCGCGCACGCGTCCGCGCACGCATGCACACATTTTTTTTATTTTTTATTTTTTGATGCATTTCACTACGCATGCACACATACAAGCACCCACCCTTTAACACGGGACAAAGCAGCACGCACCATCACTCTGGCTCAGTCACACTGCCATTTTCAGATCCTTCCGCGTTTCCGCTTTCAGTTCTCCACGCCACAGCCCACTCCTCTGCCGTCGGAACACTCCCTCTAAGAACCACCTTCGGATGAGTCCGTAGAGCCGAATGGTTCGTATCCAGAGCTTGTGGGTTGCCTCATGTACCTGATGACTTGCACTTGACCTGATCTCTCAGCATCCTGGCGCGCTACGTTGCACCCAGGAGACACCGCCATGAGCACTGGCGGGCTGCTACGAGGGTGCTGCGCTCCTTGGCCAGTACATTAGGCATGGGGCTTGTGTTTGGAGGACGGGGTTGAGTTGTGCTCACCCGGCATTCAGACGCTTCTTGGGCTGATGACCAGTCGACTCAGTGATTATCACAGGGTTACACTTTCAGTCTCGGCACTGGTTCTGTCTCATGGGGGTCCACTCTCTCGTCTTCTATTTTTAGCTCTAGGTGTGAGGCCGAGATCTACGCTGGGGCTACTGTTGCGCAGGAGCTGGCTAGCTTACTTGCTGATCGACCTGGGTGAGCAGCCTTGTTCTCCTCTAGTTCTGTAAGTCGACAACAATGCCATGATTGCCTTGTGTAGGGAGCAAGCATTGGAGCACACAACAAAGCACATTGCTCTTCGTTACTTTCTCGCACGAGAGTTACAGCAGTGTGGCCAGGTTCGCCTTGCTTACGCAGCCTCGCAGTCCAATACTGCTGATATCTTCACCAAGGCCTTAGGGTCTGGTGATCATCCCCGTTTCTGCACTACTCTAGGCCTTGTGCATATTCTGCCTCAATTACTTGTCTCTTGACTTTGACTTGTACTTGTTGGAAACATGTAGTTTGCACTTCTGATGTGTCGAAGCATTTAAGCATAAGCGAGGCAGAATATAGTGAAGCAACAGCGAGTCAACCGAAGAGGTCGACAAAAATGTAACAGCAAGAAGGTTAAGCGAAGGTCAAAGGTCAGCGACCTTTGACTCACCGAAAGGCAGCGCAACAGCAAGGACAAACAACTGACTCGCTACTGAGCAGTTGCCCGAGTCGCAGCTATATCGAATCGCAACAGCAACAGTTAGTTATATATTTTCATATTCCTTTGTAATCGTATAAAGACTTGTATTGCTTTGCTATTATCAAACTATCTTGCTCTCACACACTAGTGCAAGGTGGTTCAACCAGTTCACTACAACGCTTCCGCAATTACATCGTCATCTCGAGTCTTAGCCTTGAAACGATCCTAAGGGCATTCTCAGCCCAACATGGTATGAGAGCAAACAGGGCAAGACTCAACTCTGTTCAACTTCCTACAACAACTCAAGACATGGCAACACAGAAGGAGAGAAGTTATTCTAAGTCCAGCCTCTGGACTGCAGACAGAGGGAGGTATGGCGACAAGACCAACTGCTGAATCTACTGAAACTTTCTGCGAACCAAACAACTGGCTTCGACCCAAACGTGAAGGAGAAATTCTTCTCCTTCATGTCGTTTTACGAACAGCACCAGCTGAGAAACTTAGAACGAGAATGAATGACTAAGGAATGAAAGTGATACAAATATGAAACCCTAGAATTGTGTACCCCTTAGTGTCTAACCCGCTACAGCCTACACAGGCTATATCATATAAGTTTGACACACCCCCATAGGCAAAGTGGGGGAGAACAAGGGGTCACAAGACCAGTCAAGCAAAGCAAGGCAAAAGCAAGCTCAGGGTGGATGACAACGTCACCACACATTCTGAGCACAAGTCAAGGCCACAAGGCCAGTTCACATGCATGATTACATATATATAACGCTAAACAAGCAAAGAGCAGGTATATATATGTGTAACAGTACAAGTAAGGTCAAGAAGTGAGCAAGTGAGGCAAGGTAGGCACAAGACCTAACAGAGTACAGAAAGCGCTGATGATCACAAGGCGCGAGTGCCTTGGTGAAGATATCAGCTGTGTTGGCCTCAGAGGCCACGTAAGCAAGGCGCAGCTGACCGCGCTGCTGCAGCTCACGAGCAAGAAAGTAGCGAAGAGCGATGTGCTTCGTTCTGTGCTCCAGTCTGTGCTCCCCGACACAAGGCCAGCATGGCCTTGTTGTCTACGTACAGAACTGGAGGAGAACGAGGCGGCTCTCCCAGGTCAGTCAGCAGGTAGGTGAGCCAGCGTAGCTCCGTGCAGCCATGGCCCCTGCGTAGATCTCAGCCTCACAACTGGAGCCGAGAACAGAAGACCGAGCGGGTAGACCGCCACGAAACAGAGCCGGAACCAAGGCTGAAGGTGTAACCTGTGACGACCGCTGCGTAGCCTGGTCGTCAGCCCAAGAAGCGTCTACGTGACCGTGAGGACCACTGGACTCCGCCCTCCAAGCACTAGCCCCATGCCCGACCGTACTGCACAAGTAGCGCAAACACCCTCTCGCTGCAGCCATGTGCTCTGGTCTGTGTCTCCCAGGAGCAACATAGCGTGCCAAAATGCTAAGAGGGTATGCAAGGTCAGGTCGAGTGCAGGTCATCAGGTACATGAGGCAGCCAACAAGCTCTGGGTACGGGCCACTCGACTCTACGGACTCATCCGAAGGCAGAGGCTGGAGAGCGAAGTGGCGAGTAGACAGAGGAGTGGCCTGAGGCGAGGAGTACGTGAAGCCGAAGCGCTGAAGGACCTGCTGCACCATATGTGACTGAGTCAGGGTAATGGTGCGGTGTGCTCTGTCCCGGGTGATCTGCAAGCCAAGGTAGCTGCGCAGTTCACCTAGGTCTGTGCACGTGTGTCTCTTCTGCAGCTCGGACTTCACGTAGGCGAGTCCAGCAGTGTCAGCAGTGGCAAAGACCAAGTCGTCGACGTACACGAGGATGTAGAACGGCGGCAAAGAGGTGTCGGGTGCGCAGAAACAGCGACGGGTCGGCAGTAGAAGGAGCAAACCCAAGAGCCGCAAGTGTAGTCCTCAGTGTGTCGTGCCACTCACGAGGTGCCTGGCGGAGACCGTAGACTGGCCGCCGGAGGCTCCACTGGGTGCCAGGAGGAAAAGTCCCAGTGAAGCCAGGTGGGCGGCGCAGCCAGATCTCCTCGTGCAGGCTGCCCTGCAAGAAAGCAGTGCTGAAGTCAAGAGAGTGAAGCTCGTAGTCACGGTGAGCGGCTATGTGCAGCAGTACCCGAAGAGTGGTCATCTTCGGGGTGGGAGAGAAGGTCTGAAAGTAGTCAACTCCCTGCCGCTGACTGAAGCCACGAGCCACGTAAACGCGCCTTGAAGACAGGCGGAGAACCCGGCGGCCGCTTCACCCTGAAAATCCACATGCCACTGACGATGTTCGCCCCAGGCGGGGGAACCTCGTCAACGTAGGTGCCTGTGGACTTCCAGGAAGCCATCTCTGCGTCCATGGCTGCCTGCCACTGAGAGGAGTAGGGACCCTCTATCGCCTCCGCGTAAGAGCGCGGAGTCGGGATGTCTGGTGCATCCGAGTCTCCCTCAGGGGCAAGTAGCATGGACACGAGATGAGGTGAAGCAGCCGCAAGACACTGGAGGTCCTCCTGTCTGTCCTCAAGGACGTCCGTGCCAAGAGCACACTCACCCCCGACGGACGGAGGACAGACAGACGCAGACTCAGCAACAAGACTAGCAGCGTAGTCTAGACGACAGCGAGCAGCGAAGTCGACCGAGCTCAGCAACTAGGGCAGACGCCGCAGTGGACTCAAAGGAAGAGTCAGTGACGAGAGTAGCAAGGAGACGCGCGACAGTAGGACTGGCAGCACGAAGGGAGTCTGACTCCGGGTCAGCAAGAGCAGGAAGAGAGGACTCAGGCGGAGAAGGCAAAGGGGCACGCAGAGGAGCAGTGGACGGACGCAGAGAAGAAGAGACATCCGGTGCTGCCGGGGGACGGGGGGAGGACGCTGACGCGAACCACCACCACCAGTGCGAGCAGCACGGACAGGCGACGCAGGACGAGATGCAGGCTCACGCGCTCTGCAAGACCTCCAGTAGGACCAGTGTAGGGAGAAGGAGCAGGCAGAGGAGAGGTAGGCTGTAACTGTGACTCAAAACGGACAGGCGGTGGACACTCTAAGGGAGGAGCCGGACTAGTGGAGGGCGGAAGACCAAGAACCTGCTCAAGGAGCGGAACGAAGTACGGCCGCGGCCGTGCAGCACCCCCAGAACCAGCAGGAACAAACAGCGCCAGCACCACGAACGGCAGCACCAGCCCAGCAGCACCAACGCCAGCACCCTCAGAAGCACCAGCACAGAAGGGACAGCACCAGCGCCAGCAGCACCCCCAGCTCCAGCAGCGCCAACTCCAGCACCCTCAGGGGGCACCAGCACCAGAAGCACCCTCAGCGCCAACACCCCCAGCAGCTCCAGCTCCAGCCGGCCCACCAGCAGAAGCACGCAGTAGGTCCACCAGCTCCAGCACCAGACGCACCCGCAGGCCCAGCAGCTCCAGAGTACTCCCAGTCAGTACGAGCACCTCCGGACCCGCGCACCAGCACCCTCAGAAGCACAGTAGAACCTCCAGCGCCCGCAGTGCCTCCAGCTCCAGCAGCACGCCTCCAGCGCCGGGCA